>JAHREE010147934.1:0-11736 GCA_033628505.1 Tringa tobata | reverse complement strand
AAGAAGAAGAAGAAGAAGAAGAAGAAGAAGAAGAAGGAGAAGAAGAAAAAGAAGGAGAAGAAAAAGAAGGAGAAGAAGCAGGAGAAGGAGAGGAAGGAACACAAAAAGAAGAGGAAATAGAGGAAAACTATGAAAAAGGGAAACATAGTAAAACATCCGAAGGAGAGAGTAGTAATAGTACAGTGGAAACCTTAGAGGTAAAAGCCTTACGTTATTGGTCTTTGAAAGAATTTGCTTCTATAACTTACATTAGTTTGAATATATGTGTAGCTATCTTGGAAATGCAAAGTTGTTGGTTGGGATATTTTTGGTAGAGGGACGAACAAGTATGGAGGTGTTAATAGTTAAACATTTTAATTTTTAACAAGTTTGAATGTAGAGATTTCATTATTTTATCTCTCTATAGACAGAAGACACTACTCAGAAAGAGACCGTCATTCAGCAGGGTAAGAATACAATTCCTAAGAACTGGACCATTATGGACATTCTGAAAAAACCAAGACATTTCAAAAGATAAAACTTTTCTAAAAAATCTCTGTTATAAAAATCCTGAACAACACAGTTATTGTCCATAGTTGGTAAAGCAGTTTTTTGAGAGGTGATGAAATATGAGAGGCAAAACTGATTACTCAAAAGAAAAAAAGACTTTTCCCAGTTATGTGTTGGAGGAAGTCCACGAGAAGGACTTTCTCTAATCAGGACTATATCTTACTTGCTAAGAGCAGTTCTAGTTCTGCCATGACCAAGTAATGGTAATTGTATTATCTTTCAAGCAACTTCTTTAGGTACTGTGTTTCTTCTCTTCAGTAGCTTGTCAAAAGTTTTCCTCGTCTCTGTCAACTGACATTTCCTCATTATGATCACAAACAGATTATTTTAGATGAAATTAGGTAATTACTGAACACTGTTCAGAGAGAGTGAAGATGTAAGTCTAGAGGTTGCTTGTAGTTTTGATGGCAGTTTGAGTTAACTGTATATTCCTGTAGAAAAGCTGGAGAGTATAAAGTTGGGTGCCCTACGTGCAAGAGAAGTCAAGAATACTTTTTTTCTTTTAGAAGATCTGGAATAATCTATAATTGTTCTTTTGAAAGAAAATAACAAATGTGGTATAAAAAAGACCATTGCCTTAATAATGAAGAAGTTATGCCATTTATTTTCAATACTATAATGGAAATAGCTTGTCCAGAATGGATGCTTAAATATTTTTCCATCATCCAGTGATCTGGAAGTCTTGATATTAAGTTCTAAATTTATATCATTCACACAGGGAGTATAGGAAAATTTAAACACAGGAACATCAACTCGAATGGAAAGTTTTTCCTTTCCCAGAATTGTTTCTATGGAATAAAATTCACGCTGAACCATAACTCCTGCCCTAAAAGTCAGCTTTTCCAAATTAGAATATACTTTCAAAATCAGTGTGCAAGACATTGTCTTCTGTCAGCAAGAGGAAACTATGAGTGCCAAGTCACAACATTTTATATAATGTCACTGCCATAAGTGTTCTTTTCTTGAAAATCAAGCATCTGGAGAATAATATAAGGGGATTGTGTAGAGAGATTTAAAAATTAAAAACATTCTTGTCAGGCTGGGCATCAAATTGAACTGAATATTCTGATTGCTTTTTTTTAAGATCCACATTTTATTTAGTGACTTTTACTTCAAAAATAATTAGAGGAACAGTTTTTTCTGCTCTTTAATTTGCAAGAATCAGAAGAAAGTTAATGCAAAGGTTTATATTATTGTAGAAAAAGAAAGCACTGACAATCACACTGTGAACAGTTCTTCAGAGAACACTGATGACCAAATAACTGGAGGAATCACTGGGAGAAAAAAGGTACGTGGCCTGATTTTTTCTTCTAGTTTTACCAATGACCAAGGCAGCAGTGGACAGTCACATAGCTGAAGCAAATACCCAATTTCCCTGATCTGCATGAACAATTTAACTGCTGAGCAATCTGTTCCTTCTGTTTAAGATTTGATTTTATTTTGTGATAATTTAAAATTGTCCAAATAATTGCTCTATTAAAATAAATCATAGTACTTCTGTCAGCATCAATGAGATAAAGCCATTCATCAGCTGTTCATGTACAGCAAGCCCATAAAAGACAGGTTGTTAATCACATCAGATTTTGGTGAGGTGAAAACTTAGGACTTGATTCCTATGAGACATTATCTGAAAGTATTTCCCAGCATATTTCTCTCTGAAAGCAGTAGCTGAGCTAGTTGACCTTGTATCTATTTCCAACATGTACTGATTTAAAGAGTGGGTTTTATATATATATATATTTCTATAAAAACCCACACATATATATGCATGTTGAGGAATACCTTATATGGAATTTCTTACAGATTTAGGACCCAAAGGCTTCTGCAGAGACTGGCTGCTGTGTTTCCTGTTGATCAAAGACCTTAAGCACCAATTAACTTCAAGTACATGTGTAGTCTCACTGACATAAAAACACATTGTCATTTAACTTTAATGGGACTACACACATCTTTATAATGAAGCATATTAAGCATTTACTGCTCTGGGGCTATGCAGACCTGATCCTGTATTTTTTGGATCTTGCCTCAGACTCTTGTTTGAAAGAAACACAGGTAGTTTTGCACCACTTGCAGTGTTTTGTACAAACTGTACAGTGTGTAATTTGACATGCAATCATTTTAACTTCCCTGATTTATTTCTGCTATTTTGACACATTTCAAATATTGCAGCAGAATGTTTTTCATTAACATTTTTTAAATAATCATTTTCTTTTGAAAAATTACTTATTTCACCAAGGAGAAATTTGCGACCTAAATTGACCTTGGTATATACAAAAGGCTTTGTGGTGTTTGGTTTTTTTTTTTATTTTTTTAATTTCACAGCTAACTGTTTTGGGCATATTATTTACCTGCTTTTTACTTCAGTTTTCCCTGTTTAAGCGAAAGCCACTGACAGGCCAGAAGAATGTATGTACCGAAAAGGAAGATACATCTGGAAAGCCATTACAGAATGAACAAGAAAAAGAAAAGGAAGATGTATCTGGGGAAGACAGTAAAGATGAAAACCAGAATCATACGTTGGAGAATTCCAGGGAAACTGTGACTAACCAGGACAGAAGGATTAAATCTTCTACTTGTATATTACTCTAACACTGTTATAATATGTAAGAATGTGACAGTCTTAAAGCACATAGTGCAATTTTTACTTGAAAACAGTTATGAGTCACTACACATGTTAATGGTAGCATTTTTGATTTATTTGATTGCTGTGATTTTAAACATGCAGACCATTTTCCTGATATTTATTGGTAATTTTAATGGTTGCAATTGATATGCTTATCAGCATCTTGCTGGAGTTCTGTGGCCTTAACTGTTAGTGTTGTAAAACAAAATATATTTTTTTATGTGAAAAGTTGGATACAGGCATTTCGTGGTTTTTGCTAAATAATTTTATTCTGTTTCAGTCTACAGAGTACCACTTTCAGTATGATACTCTTGCAAAATTATAATATTTGATTTAAGATATTATTTGGTTTAACAAGCTGGGTAAAAATACTGAAGTTCACATCTTTAAGAGGGTACTCAGTTACTTAGAAATACGTATGCATCTTTTTGTTTTGACTTGGAAAAAACAGCAATAAAACTTATAAGTTCACATGTAGGCCATTATTGAAGAAGTTACTTAAGTATGTGCCTAATTCCATACACGGCAGCGGTTGTATTGGAAACATTACCTGAGAGTAGTGTAAGTATCAAAGTAGGTGTCCTGCCAAAGTGGGCCTTGGAGAAACCTTTCATTTCTGAGCGATGCTGAACACCTCCACTCCTGCTGAAATCGGCGTAAGTTGATGGACTCTCTCCTCACAGAATCAGACCCCATAAAAAATGGACATCCTCACCATTGTTTCAGTTGGATTCTAATCTTACAGTCTTTGAACATCCATACCTTAATGAGTCTCCAGAGAAGCTTTTCCTACAGGAAAATAATGTAACCAGAGTTACTGTGGAAGACGTTGGTATGACAAACAGATCATTATGGGCTAAATATTCATGTTTTTCTCAGGCAACCTAGTTTTTCTTCAGATAGAGACTGAGCAGCAGGAGTAATGAATCCCATTACTGGAATGGATGAGGAGAATGTGTGGGTTTTTTTAATTAGCCCAAGAAGCAGAACAAACCTGCTATTCTAATTACCAGCATTCCCTCCAAATAAAATTTGATTTATGCAAATTTCGTACAGGTGAGTAACAACTATAACCCTTACCATGATGAATCTGATCCAGGGTCTGTGTGTGCCCCTAAATTAAAAGCTAAGCATACTAGAATATGAGGTTTTTATGAATATACACAAGCTCTAGCATAAATATAAAACATTTATTTCTAAACTAAGTACTTTGCAGAAATCTTTACATGGGACAGATGATTTTTGTAGAAAACCTAGGAAAGTGTTATTTAATTTTACTGACATAGGAAAATATTTTAATATGCCTTTAGCCATATTTTGCCTTTGGATTATCAGTTTTCCCCAGTTTAAGAATGGCTTAAATTTTATATAATATACTCAGGAGTGTCTGGAGTTGTTTTTGATGTGGAAGTTGATTCAGCTGAACGCTTTGTCCCTATAAATATGGCAAGTGCCCAGATTTGTTCAGGGGGCCTCCTCTGTGCCACAGTAGGCATCGCACTAAACACCTGGATGCTCAGGTCATCCTTTGACAGAGTTAATTAAGATCCTTTTCTTTCTGTTATTTTTCCTTGGGCTACTCTGAGTTCTGCAGTGAACCTTACATGAGCTATTTTTTTTTCTGCTAGTGTGCATTATATTTGCATATTTTCTTGTTTTCCTGAATGCACATGTGGTTTATGTTCTACTTGGATATTGTTGTGAATAGTAAAGAAGTGGAAAAGGAGAAATAAAGTGCCCTCATTAATTCAAATAAGCTTTAATTATTTTTAAGGGGAGATCAGTCACAGAAATTGTTACCATAAGGTCTGTTTCTTTTTTTAAAATGTGAACTAATTTAGTGAAAAATATTAAATTAGTGAAAAAGATTAAATATTTAAAGTGGGAATTATCCTTAAAACTAATGCTACAGAAGTTTATGTAATAGATTCTAAACTGATATATACCAAAGCAGTTTCAGGGACTTGAACATTTACCTTGTCCATACACTTCACTCGAGAAGAAGCAGGAACCGTTCAGATGTCTTTTTACATGTCTTCCTTGGCAATAAAAAAAAAATTTAAAAAATAAATCAAATTACATGTACATGCGTATTAATTTAAAGGGGTTTTTTTTTGACAAATTCACAATCCTTATGATAAAAATGTCAGGGAATTTTATTACTATAAGTCATTAATTGATGAGTAGGAAGAAGTGGAAGAAACATTTATAATACAGTTTTCTCTGTTTTTTTGTCATTTTCCCAGAGATCAGTATATCGACTTACATCTTTATTTATAGATTTCACGGCCCTGATGTACAACTGAGATCGTGCTTTAGAATTACTGGTTTTCTGAAATTTCACCATCGAATTTACCACTAGGTGGAGTTTGTGCTCTTCGAAGGTGTAACTGTCTCATCCCACCCAGCCTCTGGAGCCAGAAATTTTCCTTCCCCTGGCCCCTGAAAAGCAGTTAAAGATTCTCGCTCTGTATCACATTTTCTGTTTCAAAATTCTCTGAAAACTTTATGTTTTCTTGTATATCTCTTTTGGCCTTAAAGTACTCTGGTACCCTGACATGGTTATATAGTGTATTTTTAAAGTTTTAGACTGTTTATTTGTAAAAACATAAAGAGAGAAAACTACAATTTCTCATGTATTTTTCAATCTAGATGTTCAGTGGTCAAATTCTGATATGTAAATGTCAGCCTAGGTACACATGTTTGATCTTAAAAGAAGTGCTATTAGTGCATCTTGCAGACATATATATATGTATATGCAGTGATATATATATGTGTGTGTGTATATATATATACACGAACATATATAGAGAGACATGTGTGTATGTGTCTATGTATATGAATGATCTACCTGACCTCCTGAAATTTCCATTTCATCCATATATTTACATATGCATGTTTGCTGATTTCTGGGAAACACAGGATTCATTTGTGCAGCTGTATCATTCCTATGCAAGTTTGTGGTGATTGAAGTAGAAAAGGTGAGAATGTGCTGTTTAAACAGTATTTTATATACCGGAAGATAATAAGAATATAGCAAATGAACTTTGTGCAACTTCTTCCAGGAATTAGTTGTATAATATGCAAACTAGTCCAGTCTTTGTCCCTAGGGAGGATTTTAAGTCATGCTGTTGACATTAGGGTAGCTGAAGTAAATTTAATTAATATCACAATGGTAAACCGCTGTGACTCCTAATAAACATGTACACACAAGCTAATCTTACATGGCTATTGATAAACTAAGTAGAGGTTCACTTAAAATGTACTCATGAGTAAGACATTAACTTGTCCAGCTGTTGACAACTGGCTTTTGACATCTAGCATTTTTGACATTTGCTTAGTATATCAGCAATGATTTGTTGCACGCAAAGCCCCGTTCTGTACTCAATTTCTGCTGAAATTGCTGGCCAGGCTCCTTGCTGGCCCAGAAAGGGGTGGTTCTTAAAGCAACAGAGTTACAGAGCCACGAGCCATACTACTGTCGCTGCTCTCTGCATCTGATAGCCCCACAGGTGAAGGAGTAACACTTCACTCAGATTTGTGACCTGCACCTAGCAGCATGGAGGCTTAGCAATCTAGAAAAAAAAAAAAAAAAAAAAAAAAAAAGAAATGTTCCAAAATTACCTAAAATATCTGAATTAGCAGTAGAAATGAAATGTATTTGAGCTGGGTATTAAACTCCAATATTGAGCACATTTAAAAATACCCAAACGCTGTATAGGAAATTGATAACCATTTACTGCATGCCTGGACTATTTTATCTCATTATAAATAAACTACCTCT
The DNA here is from genome assembly GCA_033628505.1 of Tringa tobata. Taxonomy (NCBI): domain Eukaryota; kingdom Metazoa; phylum Chordata; class Aves; order Charadriiformes; family Scolopacidae; genus Tringa; species Tringa tobata. The sequence continues at coordinate 4,780 of JAHREE010147934.1, read as the reverse complement.
AAATCCCCTCCGAGTGTTTTTAAGAGCTATATTATTTTTACTATTCACTACTCACAAGGGTTTACAACATTTTCACACCCCGTTAAGTCGAATTCCTTTTAGAACTTACGTAGTGTCCTCGTTAAGTGTGATGAGGCCACTATCTGTGGTGATAATTGCAGAAATTAATGCTTTGGTGGTAAGTCTGCTTTGCTCAGTACCTCATACGATGAGGTCTCAAACTTCACACCTATTTGCCTTCTAAGACTGTGTTGGAATTACATTTTAATCACACTAGATAATTAGCAGTCTCTTTTTCAGGACCAGATAGTAATGACTCAACAAAAAACATTGCAAAATCTAAATCTGGCTCAACTGTTGTTCTTTTATTTGTACACAAAGGAATCTTTCATTTTCAAAACCATTAATTTGATGTTGAAACAGTTTAGACACAGCTGTTTCCAATCACACTCATCAAAAGCTGAGGCGGTATTAACAGAAATTTAAGAGATGTTAACAGCTTTTAAAAAAAAAATTAAAAATACAGAGGTTTTGTTCTTCAGTATATCTATTAAACATTAAACCATGTATCTGCTGATATACCACGTACTATTCTTTAAAATATTTATGCATCATTCAGTATCTAGGAGTGCAATATTGTCTCCCCTGCAAAATTTCTGGTGTGTTGGCTGCCTAAGGGCACTCTATCAGTATGACACGTGCGTCCCACCAGATGGAAGGGGGAAAAGGCAACTGGTGTTCTTGGAAGACCTGCTTCTTATGTGTACCATGTATATGCTACGTATGTGCCTGACCCGGACTTCACATTGAAATTTTCCATAGCAAGGTTTTTTGGTAGTGGAGAAACGGAGGGAAAGTAAGTCAAACCATCTCCTCTATGCCGTTGCTGGAAGGGAGGGCACGGGGTCACTAGTAACTGGGGAGACTCAAGGAGACTTCTTCAGATGACTCACGTATGGAGCATGTAAGTGCTCAGGGAGGGATCACACAGAGAGTGCTGCCCTGAAGAACATTTTATTTCCCAAAAATACATTATTTCCACAGCCAGGGCAGTATATTCCTTTGCATTTTTGTCAAGGAGTGTGCCATTAAGGATTAGGTGTGACCTAAGACAGGAAATTATTAGGATATAATTTAAGATTATTATCTCACACAAGAAACTATTTGATCATTATCTCTGTTATTTAAGCTTATAGAACAGGAATTTTCATTAGTCTACATCCTTTCAACATTTTTAGCCAACGATGCCTTCTTGTGGGATGGCCTCAACTGTTTATTTCCTGCCTGTCATTTTAGGAAAATCAGTTTTCTATTAGAAAACATGAATAAGCACTTAAAAATGCGAAATGAGCGAAGTCTCTTTGACAGGCGTGCTATCTGCAGCCCAGACATCTTCTGACATCTTTCTGACCGTGCCTTCCCCAGACTCTTTTTTGCCATTTTTCCTCTCGGTGCCTCCAGTCCCTCACCACAGCAGTGCTCACGGCAGAGCTGCTCTTCCCCCTCGTTACCTCCACAGCTCAATCCCAAGCTTTGCTTCCATTTCAGTTTCCCCCTCCGTTGTCAGAGCTTCAGAAACCTCCCAACCCTGGAGTGGACTCCACCAGCCTGCAAGCCCCCAGAATGTCCCCAGAGTGGGATGCTAACAGGGACCAGCGTCCTAGCAAAATTCATAGGCAAAAGGCTGACGTCCAGAGGGGAAAAAAATTGGCCCTAGGAGCTGGCAATTCCAAGCAGCTGGAAGGAGGATCTGATAACAGCAAACATTGAGCAACAAATAAGTATTTCTAATTGTTGCGGGCACTTAAACATCATAAGAAAGTAATTCATAAACTTCAAGAATTGTCAGAATTGTACAGAAGAATTGCATTATTTTTTTCTCTGTTGTTACTATTTTAGGACTGTCTCTGCAGATATTTACACAGGTAACTTGAAGTGTTAGAGCATTCTCACTCAGTAAGGCTGTTCACCAGGCTAAAACCACTGTGTAGTTTGGATTGGGCCCCTCGTTTGTCATCTTCTTATCATGACTAATCAAATCTTAATTGGGGCTTCCAAAACTTAATTACAGGCAGCTGGGTTATCGAGTTGTTGTTTTGGTTTTTTGTTTTTTTTTTTCTCCTTATCATTCTTTTTCTATTTGGAGAAAAATGGTTAGAGTGTTAAACATTATTAAAAATTGTACTTTAGTGAATTTTTCCCCTCCATCACAAGCTGTATTTTTATTATCACTGTAACTGTAGTTAAGTTACAGCTATTCTTGTACAGAAAAATAAAATTGTAGAGAATAATAACATTGTACTTCTGAACTGCTATTAAAAAACCATGAAATTATGTGCTTAAATTAACTCCTTGAGATAGTAATAATAGATCTTTAAGTCTCCAAGAGCACTTAACTTTGCTTTGGGTCTTATTGTTTATTCAGCTAAGACATTCTCATACACTTTCATCCTGTCGTGTTGCTTAATTTCAGTTTTTAAAGTTTTTTTTTATTTAATCTGTGTCTGCATTTAATTTACTTCTGAACAGTCAAAAACTGTGACTCTTCAATGAAAAGCACACTGGTTTATTTCTTGTGTAATGCCAGTAGTGCCTGGAACTCCGCATAACCACAAGCTTAAATATTTGGAATTTTTTCTATGAAAATTGAAAGCTGAGCTGTGAGGTAAAAAGTGCTTTCAAATCCAATAAATGTGACGTTTGTTTAATACATTCCTAGTTCCAAATGCTTTCTCCTATTAAAAAGCCCCTTAAGAGAACGGCTTCACAAAAATCTAACTTGTGTTACAAATTAAAAAAAAAAACGTTCTTTAAGGACGCCTTGAGCTTGTCTTCTGAGCCCCCATCTTTTGGACGGTTTTTACATCGCTGCCCTTCTAAGGGAGATGCAGAATGAGGGTGACGTTGCACGGAGAAACTCCAGAGCCAGCTTGCCTCTGAGTGAATGCACACCTCAGCACGGGCGTGTTGGCCAGGCTGATTTCCAACAGCCCGTGAAGGACACACGCTGCCAGCGCTGCTCGCGTCTCGATTGGAGCTGTAGCTTGCGGACTACCTGAACTCTTAAATCTCTTGCCTTTCTCCGGGCAGCTAGAACGCTCCAGGTGTCGGATGCTGGAGGAAAAACCAGCATCCCAGGCGAGCTCACGCACAACGCGCACGGTCAGCTTTGCAGAAACCCATGCAGTTGAGGGCCAAGGTGTAGTAAAAACCAGCCTGAAAACAGCCATGCTTCAGGTGTTTGAACCCCCTGGCACCGTGCCGCCGCAAGCAGGAGCAACACAAAAGCAGTTTAAGAACTCGTTGATTATAGTGAATAAGGTGGAAGGTGCGCCTGTACCAATTTGGATGCTGCAGCAGCAGTTAACTGATTGCCCCCACTACTGATGACTCAGCTTCTCCCACTGGAGAGGCTGACCAGACAGGGAGGATTTGTCACCCCCAGCACATTTCTGCACGGTGGCAGGGCAGTTTTCAATGGCTAGAAAAGGCTTCCCAGGCGAGAGGCTGTGAGCCCTGTGGTTTTTGGACAATATCGGGGCAGCTGATGGAGAAGCTTAAGCTGCATCAAGACTTCTGCTGGCAGCAGCTTCTTCTCGTCCAATGCTATCCTACTAGTATAGACCTTATATTCTCAGGAGGAATGTGTCAGTGAAGGCCAGTGTTTTGGAAATGGGCGGCTAAAAGGATACACACGAGGAGAAAGCAAGAGATACCTGACCCACTAAGATCTGCTTCAGGTACCTCTATTGCTCCAGCACATTCACATGCTGAACTTTTACCAAAGTCTTGCAGCACCGATAAACCACAGAGATTATTGCTATTTATTACAGATGTCTAACCTTTTACTTTAATCTTTTCTATGATATCTGTGCCAACAATAATAATAGCCTGCAGCACTCCTTTTTCCTTATTCTTCTGCTTTCAAACAGAGTGAAGTAGGTCTTTTTAATCTCTCCTCACGCAGAAATCTAATCTTTCCTTAGGGTGTTAAACTGCAACGGCTGAGGAGATGCTACGCTTGTTTTTGTTACTCTTTTTATTTTTTTAAATCAAGGCGATCACAACTGTATACAGAAGCCTGGGCAGAGCACAAACAACTCAGAGAAGAGCTGGTGCTGAGAACCTCATGCCTACCCATATTCATCCAGGTATTTTACTGGAGAGGTGCATCCAAACTCTTTACAGGCACCGCACTAGCTGGGGCAGCGCTTTCCCGCACCTTCCCCAGTTTATAGTGCGCATCAGATGCTACCTCTAAAGGCAGAAAGTGAAGGAAAAGAAAAAAAAAAAGTTAATATCCAAGCTAAGCTGTAGTCAAGCTGCAGAGCTGACAGATTTCAAATCAAAAGTGTTGGAACATTTGATGCTCTGCCTGAAGCCCTCGCTTCCGTAGGGTAGGAGCAATTGGGGAATTTGCTTTCATCTGGAAGGTGGAAAAAAAGCCTCTAGTCTTTTGTGGTTATGGAAGAAAGCCTGAAACTGTGACCCCGCAACACCCTAGCAGCTCAAAAAGCTAATGGGAAATGTGAAGACTTCAAAATTATTTACTTTTTTTTTTAAATCTCATGACTTTTGAGGATCTGACTCATGATTTTTGAACATTTAAGCCTGTCCATCTGCAAACTGCTGAGCAAACGAAGCAAACGTTCATCTTGGAAAGCGCAGTCCGTTTCCTTGCCCACAGAACTCTCTGGGCCACCACCACCACCACCTTGGATGGGATGGGATGGCAGCGGCCTCCTTTCCTTGCGAGGTCCCAGGCTGCTGGAGAAGGGAC
>JAHREE010147929.1:0-34497 GCA_033628505.1 Tringa tobata | reverse complement strand
TGAAGCCCAGCAGGGAAACAGGCATCACGGAGGGGTAGAGCACCCTGCCTCCTACTCACGGGGACACCCACAGAGCTCCCTGAAACGGGTGTCTAGAAACAGACAAAGTCAACATGGAGAATGCCTTGAGAGTGCTGGGCATCTTACCCAGCTGCTTGCCCCAGAAGCCCAGTAAACCAGCGGCCTCCTCCACCGCCCGCTCCGTTTCCATGCAGGCAGGTTGGAGCTGTCTGCTGGAGAAAACCCAACAGCCTGCAAAAGCCCTTCTCGCAGGCGTGAGCCAAGCAGCTCCCCTTTGCTCTTTGCGAAAGGCAGGGGAGAATCCAGCAGGGGAAAGTACGCAAAGCTGCCCCCGCCTGAAGAAGTGAAAGGCTAACGATATCCTGCAGACGTCTGTGCTAAAGCAGATGTTCAACGATCCTAAGGCTCGATCCAGCACCCGCTCTGCCTTTAAGCTTCTTCTGCATCTGCGGACGCACGCAAACCCGGCAGTCCCGGCCTCCCATCCCTGCTCCGACTGCAGTTGGACCCTTGAACGCTCGCCGGAGATCCTTTCCTTTGTCACGAGCCCCAGTCCCTCCATTGCCTGCTGGTGAGAAGCTCCCTGTGGCACGGGAGAGTGCCACAGATCTGTGTCTGGCACAGCACCCGTACCTATCTTCAGTTGGACCGGACCCACGTCCGTCTCACGCCTTCTGTACTTCTTCTGGATCTGCAGGCTACAGTGCAGCACCAGGCTGATGGTCCTGGCCAGCGCCTGGGGGGGTGTTCTCCACAGCACCAGGACAGCGTCTCCTGGGGAAAGTGAGGGAAGGTCGAGGCTCTGCTGAGACCTGGCTCTCCCCAACCTACGCCCAGTGGCAGCAGAAACCAGCTGACGAGCGGAGGAAGATGGGCTTGTGGGTGGCCATCAGCCTGGAGGACACCCCATGCCAGGCGCCGGGACCCATCTCCTGTCCCGGGCAGCCCCAGCAGCAGCCGGCAGCGGTGGCAGCCCCTGCCCCGAGCGCTCCTCTGCAGCTGCAGCACAGCAGGGGCTCCCCCTCCCCTGCCAGCCTGGCAGCCCCAGCTCCCCCATCCTCCTCTGGGGGCTTCCTTCCCCCCACCCCCAGCCCAGGGCCCTACAAGCGGGGGCAGAGAAAGGGAAGCCACAGCCCTGGCTAAAGCCAAGCCACAGGCAGGCCCAGGGGGACAGAGACACCACAAGAAAAGCCACTGCAGGGGGTGCGTGGTGGCCAAGAGCGGGATCCTCGTGCTGCACAGAGCCTCTGGAAAAGGAGAGCAGAGCAAACAGCTGCCACAACAGGTAAATGCTGCCAGTCAACGCACATGGGCACTGCTGTCCCAAACACCTACCAGCAAACTTCAAGATGTCTCCTCCGAAAACCAGGAACTCTGTGGACAGAGGGAAGAAAAGGAAGAGTCATGTAGACACCTTCTTCCAGAAGCCACAGAACAAGCCCCCCTCAAAGAGCAGCACCTGGGCAAAGGTGCACCGTGGGGCACAACTGAGGAAAGCACCGCTCCGACCTCTCTCCCAGGCTCACAGTGGTCACTGCCCTGGTACCTGCACAGCAGGCAGGGAGGCAGGGCCTCCAGATGCCACCAAACCTTGGAAAGGTGGAAGCTGGAAGGGACCTCTGGGCTCCATCTGATCCAACACCACTGCTCCAGCCCAGCTGGGCTGCACAGAGCCAGCTGCCCAGGATGGTGGCTGATCATTCCTGAATAGCTCTGAGGAGGGAGACTCCACAACCTCCCTGGGCGGCCTCTGACAGTGCTCAGTCGCCCTCACAGGCAGAAGGTGTTTCCTGACCTATAGAGGGAACCTCCTGTGTTTCAGTGCGGGTCTGTGGCGTGGCCTCTGCTCTTGACACTGGGAACCACTGGGAAGAACCCAGCTCTGTCCTCTTTGCACTCTCCCTTCAAGTTGTAGACACATTCCTAAGGTCCCCCTCAAGCCTTCTCTACGCCAATCAGTCCCAGCTCTCTCAGCCCTTCCTCGCAGCACAGATGGTCCAGACCCTTCATCGTCTTTGAGGACTCTTGCTTTGCTCTAATAGTGCTGCCAAAGGGGCAGCCACACTGTGCTCACGGTCAGCTCAGAAGGCTCAAGGTTTTCCCTGTAGAAAGGGGCTGTTGAAGATCTCACACAGGCACAGGTCAGAGCCAGCACCCTCAGGTCACTGGCGCTGGCTCTTGCTGGTTGCCCTGGGCCTGCGCTGGGCCCTGACACAGCACAGAGCCGGCTGCCCACGCCAGAGGCACCCAGGGGGCTGCTGAGAAAGGGGGTGCCTCCTCGGCCACAGTTTGGAGCAGAAAGGGCCCGCGCTGGCCCTGACCCGCCAGCAGACCCTGGCTGCTCTCGCTGTTCCTCACAGAAAGCCCCAGCCCTGCTGAGAAGGCAAGACCAGGCTGCCCAGCATGTCTGCCTCCACCCTCCACCATCACGGCCCGATGCCAGATAGTCCCGCAGCATGGCTCTTACCTCCCAAAATATCACACAGGTACTCATTGAGGGTTTGTGCCAGCTCATCAGTGCCTCTGTCCATGCCGCTCTTCTGGACGAATTTCCCGGTCAACGTCGTGAAACCTGTAACAGGGACAGGCAGAAATCAGGAAATGGCCGTGTGGGCCCAGGGACCCACCCTGCCCAGCCTGAGAGCCTGTTGGGGACACCTTCCCATGCCCAGCTCAGTGCTGGTGGCAGCAGGGGTTGACCACCCAAGACAACCCATCCCGCTCTCTCTGGGCATCCCAGCAGAAGACCTCAGCAGTGACAAGACGGCCACTCTGTCCAAGGGGCTCCAAAGGGCCTGGTGTGACCCAAGAGGGCTCGTGTCTGTGGCTGCTCCTCCCTGCTCCCCCCGACCTGAGACATCCGCAAAGAGCAGCACTCCGTGGACAGTCTGATCATCGTCTTTGCTCCTGAGGGAGCTGTCAGCAAGCAGCGAGGGGAGGAAAGCTGCTGCTTTCTCCAGGTCTGAGTGGTGATAGTTCTTCTCCCAGGCAGAAGCCATCGTCAGCGCCCTGTGGCACACGGTGTACCGCAGGAGAAGACAGCTGTGCCCAGCTGTGGTGAGGACAAGGACCTCACCGCACAGTGCCAGCTGCACACTGAGCCCAGGTCCTCTGTGCAGGACAACTGGCCCTCTGCCCTCACGGGTCACAATCAGAGGGCGCTGGCCTCCTCAGCTGCTCATCGCTTACCCGCCGGCTGACCTCACATGTCACAATCGGCTCACAGTGACATCCTCCCTGTGTCACCGTACGTAGCGCAGCACCAGCTCAGCCCCACAGGCCGTGGCTCTCATCGGCGGCAGCGCTCAGGTTTCCGCCGCGTGCTCCCGCAACCAGAGTTTGCAGAGACAGGGCCAGGCCCAACTCTTGGTCTTCAGTTTGAGCATGTTCTGCATCCTGTTATCTACTGGGAGTTTATACACTATGAAATAAGCAGCCAAATTTGGGCTGATGTTACAACTTCCGTTCTTTTCCCCTTTGAAGGCAGGTACAAGCTTTGCTCTTCAGCCCTCGGAGAGGAAACGCCATCCCTCAGTTTCAAAAAGGCACTTGGGCTTGTTCCCTTACTAGTCAAGCACAAGTTTCATCTGAACACTGTTGGACATACTCTTCTTCTCCAGCCCGTGATCCTGGTGTTTTACGGAACTAAATTTCCCTGAAGTTGGTGAAAGTCTGGTGAAGACTAAGGAAAAGTGTGTTTGCTGCTACTGTTTCAACCCTTATTTCAACCCAAATAACTTCTCTCCTTAACCAATGAATATAAGCTTTTCCTTCCTGGCCTTTACTTTTAAAATGCAAAAAAAATCTTCATGGTTCTAACTAAAATTCATCTGGTGTCCTCCTTGGTTTCTTGATTTTATCTCTCTCTACCCATGCATGACATTATCCTTCTGCCTTTGTCTTCTTTTTCACACAGGTCTTTCCTTTCTGTTGCCCACTTTGGGGTACTTTTCTGTTTGGTCATTTGCACTTCCGTATTCCAACCCCCCCTTCTTCCCTACTGAGCTTTTCCAGCTGAAGAGCTGCTACCCATCAGTCTGTTCACCCCGCTCAGACCCACCCATCTCACTGAAGGGGGGAGATGCCATCTGTTGGTCCCAGGGTTGTCTAAGACAGACCTTGGGATCTGTGACCACTCAAGCAGTGTTGTGCCAGAAGGAACATGCTGAATTTAGTCACTCAGTCAACATCTGTTTCTTACATCTGAACAACAGCCCACACCGGTTGTGCTCTGTCAGCACTTTCCTTCGCTGCGGTTAAACCACCGGGACTGTATTTGACTGCCTGAAATCAAACACGTTCCAGCACTTACCCTCACCCCAATAGCCCCGTTCGGACACCTCCCTTCACACTGCAGCAGGCACTGCAAAAACACGTCAGAAATTCAATCAGGAGACTTCTAAACACGACCATAGTAAAAATTACCATTACGAAAAATCCCTGAATTTTCTGCCTTTCATTAGGCCAAAGTATGTTCACAGAGAACGGTGCCAAAGAAATCTTGGGTTTTCCATGGCCCCATCCCCACAAGCACAGACCAGGCAGAGGGAGAGCCAGAGGCTGCCTTCGATCCCACCCATCTGGAGCTCCCTTTGGCCATACGGGATCCCGGGAGCACAGGTGGGAACTGCCGGGGGAGCACATTTAACCACTATTCCAGAACGGTGCTTTTGGATTCTGGGAAGTAAAAACTGGAGTGGCTCAAGGGAAATCTGCTTCAGGTGTGCAGAAACCACCTGAAATCTACCCAGAACGCCTTGACATGAGAAGGCACAAACTACAGGAAGTGAAATCCAGTACTAATTCTGGTTTGTGCTTGTTTTAACCATCAGAAGTCCAAGATGCGCACTCTCTAACCCAAGATTTGCAATGGGATAGTCACCCCCACTGGAAAGCAAGAAGAATTAGTACTATTGCTAGTCACTATTTCTGTACTGCTAAATAACCCCGTAACAGTACCATAGTACCATAAACAATGATGCTTTTTGAACAACATTGTCTCTGCACGCAGGAAGCCCTAAAATACTGTTTTCATTTATAGTTCTTTAAAACAGAACTCCTTTGGGGCAAATCCCACAGCCAAACTGCCAAGAGCTTTCACTGATGAATTCCATCGTTACCGAGATGTCATGCCCTATAAGCACAACGAGAAGTGTTTTGTACCACACTGGCTTTCTGACAGTTGAGCAACACCTGCCACTGCCACCTTTCCTTTTTCTTTTTTTTTAATTATGTGTGTCTTAAAATTATTGAGCTAATTAAATTTACATTTTCTAGATTGTCATTGTTCAAAGTAGTTTAAAGCAGATGCCAGCCTTTCTATTGGGCTTTCTTCTTGTGCCAAACTCACCTGCTGAACCCCACCTTTCATGGAAGGGTCAGTTCTGTATCATGGCACCACCACATGGAAATGCTACTAATGAAAAGCTTCCATTCGAAAAACACAAACATCTTGGTTATCAGCACAGGTATGACAGCAAACACAGACTACACGGCATCTTAAAGCATAGGTGTAAAGTTGGCTGGCAAATGCCAACAGCTTTCTAAACCAACTGGAACAATGCCTCCTTTGTGCCTTAATTCCAACTGGGCAATTGAAACTCTACATCATGTCTGCAGCCTGGCCGTGACACCATGGAAACTGGGTACTAAGGAGGGAGCCAGAGGCAAAGCTGCATCTGCAGAGCTCCTGCAGGGGACTGGAAGCTCCATGAACGAAGCTCCTGCCACCCTGCAGTTTTCTCAGCGAGCTGCAACTCGCCAGGGAGCTCCTGCCCATCTCGGGGAGCAAACCTGCAGCGATGCCCACAGTCTGGAGTCTGCCACAAACTCACAGGTGCCTGAGTGTGAAGTGCAGAAGAGAAATCACCTCCAGACGCAAACCCTTCTCATGCCAAAGCTGTTGGTGGGCAGCAGGAGGAACTGAGCCCAAGGAATTCTGCCCCTGGAAGGAGCGCAGCCAGCGGGAAGGAGGAGTGGAGCTATGACCTGCCTGCATGCTGCGGCCCCACATTTTTCCCCTGTGTCTGCGGTGCTGCTTATACACTGTAATTGCTGCAGAGTTTTGCTGCAGATGCTGACTCGGGCAACACTCAGCAGAAGGGCACGTTGTTTCAAGTCCTCTGATGGGTTCAGTCAAGGCAAAACCCTCAGAGTCATCTGTCCAGCGTCCCCTTGGCATCTGGGGCTTTTCCTGTCACCCTGGCCTTTTTAAACAGTTTTATCCTCCCCATTATGGTGAAAGACAGGGAGCAGCCATCGCCAGCTGAGTGTACATGGGTGGTGAGAACAAGAGCAAACCCGGTGAGAAACAGCAACGAGATGCAGAAGAGGACTCTGTACGTGGAGGTCTTCCGTGGGTCAGCAGGTGTTTAATTGACCCACGGGGCTTTGGGATGCTGAGTGTTTTTACAAACTCCTGCAGTTTTGGCATCCCTTTGGCAACACCGGCAGCGAGGAGGGAGCTCAGGGAGGAGGTGTGAACGTGCTGCCGCCTCCCAGCACTCGCTTTCCCACCCCCACAGAGCCGAACTACCCAAAGCTCATCCCTTAATAGACCCTTCCTATGGAATTAAAATCACTCAGCGCTGCAACAACCCACCTCTTTTTGTTAAAGGAAATTACTCTCAGTTTTTTGTTGAAAGCTCCCAGTCCTCCCAGCTGGCAGGGCTGCTGCTGACTCCAGTGTTACTGGAAGGCCTCTCTTTGGTCTTGAAAGGCAGCCGGTTTCCCTTTGGAATCGTAAAGGCTAGATTAAAATGTTTCTTTGATTTTTATTTTTAAAAATACAAGGATTGAGAAGCAAAAGAAGAACATTCGCAGCCTCCTCCTGCTTTGGGGAAAGAAGTTTATTGAGGCCCAGACCTGAGGATTGGTCCTTTAAAAAGAAAACAAAACCAAAGGACAGATTTGGTTCTGCTGGACAGGAATGTTCAGCCCAGCAAAAACTAAACAAAGCCATGAAAATCTGGTGGCCTGAAAACAAAAAAATCAGCCTTTTCTGCCTCCTGGTTTAGTGCCAGTGGGGACAAGACTCCTTCTTTAGATTTCCTTCCTTGAAGTAATCAAACCCTCCATTTTCACTCCCAAGTGCAGTGTTATTTATGCAAATAAACACCAATCTGTGGGGAAACAGGAAACCAGCATTGTACAAAGCAAAGTAAAGGATACAACGCAAATAAAGGAAGCCAAGAAAGGGCTTATGAACATGGCGTGATAATGCCTCTGATTGGAGGAACTGTGGCCTGATCCACACTACATATTGCGAGTAGCTCTCGGCTGAGCAACTTGCTGATATGGCAAGCTGGGTGGAAAAATACTGTGAGACCTTCAGCTGGTATATAAGGAACTTGCCATCGTGAATAAACAATTCTGATTGTGGTTGTACCCTCAGTCTGAGTCCATCTCTTCATACGCTACACCAATCAATAAAATAAACACACAAGTGGTGCTTTCAACATGACAAAACGCCAACACTGACTTTGTTGGGTCACGGAGACGCCTCACAGCCACCCAACACCTTTAAACATCCCTGTCACCGCAGTACCCAGGCACTCCCCGGTGGTAGAACCAGCCAGGGAACAGCACCACCTCACACACGGTGCTGGCCTGGAGCAGTCCCTAGACTTTGCAGGTCCAAGCTTTTACATTTCAGAGAGTTTTAGGAATCATACCCCCCTCTGCGCTCTGGCCAAGGGAAGCATGGGCCCAGGTTCTCCTTTCAAGACTGGTGGCGCAGAGCATGCCACACAGATCAGTTCACACCACTGACCTGGTGGAATGAGTTATAATTGCTTATATTTATGGCAGAAACAGCAAGAGCAGCCCAAGAACTTTAACATTCACAAACCATATTTAATAAGTTAAGAGGAAAACACATAAATACTAACCTTATCTCTCTCAGAAGGGTGCTACAGTCGAGATGTGGAATGCTGAGCATGTCTGTCACTTCAGGGGAAAATGTCAGTAAATATGATGACCATTTTTTGGCTTTTTCACTTATTCTATCTCTTCTTAGAGCGGGGGCAACCTCATCTTCTTGAATCCTCAGAGCCTAGCTGCTGCCCAGATGCAGAGGCGAAATACCGTGGTTTTTAACAAATGGTGAAAACTGATCTGGCGGCTGGTTTGATGTCAGTTCCCAGTTGCCACGGGAGGACATAGCAGCATCTGGGATTCTTCTGGCTTCCCTGCCCTTTACAAACACTTCGAGAACCATTTCAAAATCCTGTGGGCAATGGAGTCTCATGTGAGTGTTCCTCCCTTGTATCTTCTCAAACACCCTGGAAGTCGGAAAACAAACAGGGATTTGTAATTCCTTTTACTTTTTCAAATTCATTAGACCAAGCTTTGTTATTCTTACATCCGTGAATTCCTGTTCTGTTTTGCTGCATGGTACAACACAGTTTCTGACACTGGTGGCTGAACAAGGCAGATTGTTGAGGATTAAAGCATGAGAATTAATGGAGCGATCATGTAAAATTAGGTTGAATTGAAACTTGAGGGATTTTGCTTGGTGCGAGCAACCAGAGTGTGGAAGCCTCAGGCCGCAAAGCCTAACAGAACTTGAGTGTTTCTTAGTCAAAAAGGAGAAACGCTGGGGGGGCTAGTCTGAACCTCACGGCTCGGTGGAGGGTCTGGCCAACTCTGGAAACACAGATTTTTTGGGTTGAAAGTCAAATAAAACTGCCAGGCAGCCACGGGGCAAGGGGAATCCTCAAGCTGCCCTTCCCCTCTGCCCCCTTGGGCAGCTTTTAAGCCCAAAAGCAGCCGTTTTTCAGAAGAAAAATGAAGAGCTGACCTTCACACTCTCTGCAGGGGAAACCACCCAGATTGCCGGCACCTTCATCCAACTTCTTGGAACACTAAACAGCCGAAAATCTGCTGGGAGGATGGGGTGCAAAGCCAGACCTTGAAAGGAAAATGTATTCTTTCTTCTATCCTCAGCGGAACAGCACTTTCCTCCACAAAAATCTAGAGAAGAGGTCTAAAGTGTGGAATTCCAAAGCAGCGAAGTGACACGGTTACCCAGTTTCTACCATCAAAATTAAAAATATATATATTTCTGTGAACCAAATTCCTGCTTCCTGGCAAGGAATGTTTTTGCAGCACCCGTGCAGGGGCAGATGGCTTCATTGAGGAGCAGAATCTGGCGCACAGTACCAGCAGTTTTTCTACCTCATCTTCAGCCTTTTCTGCCTCATCCTGGCATCTCTCCAGCTTTTTCTGTATTAAAAAGGGCCGAGTGCAGCCCAATCGGATTTTTTTTCCTCCAGGTGGAACAACACTTCACTCATTGGGATACAGTTTTAGCCTGAACCCATTGGGAGGAAAGCAGAAGCGATCTCTAAGGGAAACGCTGCAGTAAAACACTTAAGGCCCAGATCTACAACGATTCTCTCCCCCATTGTCTCCAGTTCTCACAACGCAACGTATGGGTGAGAGCAGACAGAAAAGATAGAAATGCTTCTGCAAAGAACTGTGCATTTCACACCGTTAGTCAGTGTAACCTGTTATTATTCTTTTAATATCTCTGGTCCCAGAGATGTTAAATACTCTGTTGTAATTACACGTTAGGGCAAATCACGTCTTGTACCGGTGGGTTTTAGCATGAAGAAGTGTCCCAAGAACAGGATTCACACACGTTACTCAAAATACAACTTTCTGGGTTAAAACTGTCCACGTTAACGAGACCCGCCTCAGTCTAACGGCTTTACCTGCTTCTGTAGGAGGCCAAAATCCCTCTTGTATATGTAAAAAGCCTCTTTAAACAACTGCTGTCCCAGGGGTGTCCAAGTACCCAAACCTAGGAATAAACAGTAACACGCACGTTATTAGAATAGGCATTCCCTGCTCCAGAAAGCCCCGGAAAAGGATTAAACCCACTACTTTCCCAGCCCCAAAGAACACCAACTGCTGTTGTCACATTTTTAAGAATTCCTTTCAATCAGAGCAAACGCAACAGCAGTATCTGCTGGCAATCCCAGTGAAGGAACAAGCTCTGCTTCCACTTTACCTGAGCAATGATAATCTGCCAGAGGAAAGGATTTGGGTCTCTGAGGCGGCCCAGAACGCAGCATTTCCATAGCCTCCTGACAGATTTAAAAGAAAAAAGACTTAGATTCCCCCTCCGGAGGCGCAAAAAGGGAAGTTGTGGCTCCTGGTGGAGACACAGCAGACGCTGAGTCCTCTGCTGCATGTCAGTGTTGGTAAATCCCTTCCTCAAAGCAGAGGGAGCAAAGCAGGACCCGCCCTGGGCTGCCCCGGGGCCAGTTACAAAGATGCAAGCAAAGCCAAGGTCCTCATGACCATTCCTTCTGTATAGATATACAGCTTAAGCTAAGCAATGGCTTTGCTATTGCGAGAAACGCCAGCTCACACCTAGAATTTAAAGAGGACAAAGTCGCCGAAGCAAAGGTATAAAAATTTATTGTACGAAACAGTGCTGAATTGGGTGCATCTCCAAGCAGAGGCACACCCACCTTTTGGTTTTTTAGATATCTTTATACTTCTCATCCCAGCCGCCTGAGTTACTGTCTCCCTTCTCATTGGCTGAGAAGTTGGAGCTCACATTCTTCCCAGCCGCCTAACCTATTACAGATAAAGCACATACACCTGTTCTACAAAATTATCATCATCCTAAACACCCCCTTGACAAGTTGATTATGCTATATGTTGTTTCACAATCTTTGCCATCACCTACTGTCCAGTGTTAGTGGTTACAAGTACTCTGGTGGTCATATCTTCATCAGTCACCCTCCAGGTGGCCTTCGTCCACTTATCAGTCTTCACCATCCATTGTCCGTTGATCAGCCTGCCACCAATCTTTGGTGAGCCTTTACCTAGATAACACTCCACAAACAAGGAGCCCTGGACAGCCCCAAGGCGCCTCCAAGGATCAGTTGGACACAAGGGATGAGACTCCACTATCACTGAGCCACCTTTGTCAATACAGACATGCTCACAGAAAAAATATATCAGCTAATTGCTGAAGCAAAATTCAGCCTGTTTCTCACACTATTAACCCTTGAGTGTTAGTTCCCTCCAGGCTATCATAACAGTGACTTGGGAAGAAACTGCCATCACTCTGAATGTCTCCCCCGCCTTCTTCTTCCCCAGCTTTATACGCTGAGTGTGATGTTCCATGGCATGGAACGTCCCTTTGGGCAGTTGGGGCCAGCTGTCCTGGCTGTGTCCCCTCCCAGCTTCTTGTGACTCCCAGTCCACTGATGGCAAGGCGAAGAGCAGAAACGGCCTCGATGCTGTGTGAGCGCTTCTCAGTAATGAAAACATCCCTGAATTATCCACGGTGTTTTCAGCACAAAGCCCAAGCAGAGCCCTGTACTAGCTACTATGGAGAAAATTAACTCTGCCCCAGCGAGAACCAGCACAGGGAGGCACCCTTACATGGCCATTACCGGGATGGTGTTGGTACTGAGCGCCAAACAATTAAGTAGCTGACGCTATGGCAATCATTTCAGCTCTTCCATCCAGAAGTCAAACACCAGTGGGAGAAAGTCACCCTGACAGACAGCTCACCATGCGGCTGAGATACAGGAGTAGGTGCTGCTACTGAAATCAGGAAACACAAGCTGGAAATCTAAGGCTACACAGGCAAATGCCACCCAGCCTGTCCCAACACAGCCTCTTACACCTCAGGAAGAAATAATTTTGACTGGGCTCTATCACTTTCCCATGTCCTACAGCCTCCAAAGAGTTCTCCTGTCGTAAGTCTGATATTCCTTTGTTCACAAAACAAAAAGCCAGACAGGCTTATTGTTCCCCCAGAGGGCTCACAGCAGGGTCACACCAGCTCCCGGTGCAGCCATGTTGGAGTGGCCTCATTCCCTGCCAGGCCTGTTCCCCGCACGGAGACAAAGCCAACACGACATGAGGAAGATCCCCGGGATGCCTCGGGCAGGAGAAGAGCGGCACAGGGCGGGAATGGCACCAAGCGGAAGGGGGAGTCGTGCGCAGACCCGGACCCCCCGTTTCGCTCACCATCTGCAGACAAACCTCCCGCCGGGCCGGGCGGCTCCCCCGCGGCCACTGCTGCCCACCCCATCACCCCGGTCCCGCCATGCTGTCCGCGGTCAGCGGCTTCCCCCGGCCCCGCCCCGCCGCGCCTGCGCAGCTCCTGTGCCGCCGCGGGGCGCAGCGGGAAACGGCACTCGCCGCCGGCCAGTAGCCCCACAACGCCCCTGCGCGGGGGAGGCGCCGCCGCCTCTCGCCAGCGGCCCTCAGCGAGGCGGCGACCCCGCGTTCCCCAGCCTGGCCGCGTGGGCGGGGCGGCTGCTGTGGTGGCAAGGCCACCCCGCACCGGTTGCGCTCGGCGCCATTGCCCCGGCCCGACTGCCAAGCGTGGATGCCCTGTCCCTGCAGCTGCCCTGGACTTGGTCCTGCCTCCTGCAGGGCAACAGCCCTGAAGCCAGAGCGGTGGCCCTGACAGGACACCTGTGTCAACGGAAGCCACTCTGTCACTCCCCTCCTGGGCTGGACGGGAGAAAAGGAAACACAGCAAGAGGCTCGTGGGCCGAGACGGGGACAAATCCAGCATTCTTGTCTTTCTGGACTCACAAGGGAAACAATCAAAGGGACTGAAGGGAAGGAAATCATCAAAGGGTCTGTCTCCCTACATAAGTCTAGAGAAAGAAGGTGTTGCAAGCTGATGGGCCCATTAGCTGTTAGATTTTAAAGCCAGTTACATAAGTTCATTCACAGAGCAACCACCTTCAAGAGTTCATGGAGCAGAAAATTCTTACTTTGGATAGGAAGCTGTGGTGGGTTGGCTCAGGTGGGACAGCTGGTGCCCATTGAAGCTGCTCTGTCACTCTTCCTCCTTAGCTGGACAGTGGAGAGAAAATTGAAGGAAAGGCTCATGGGTCAAGATAAGGACAGGTAGAAATCACTTACCTGTTACTGTCACGGGCCAAACAGATTCGACTTGAGGAAATTATTTTGAATTTACTGCAAATCAAAGGTCAGAATAGGATAACGAGAAAAAAAAACAAGTCATAAACCACCTTCTCCTCACCACTCCCTTCTTTCTGAGCTCAGGTTCACTCCTAATTTTCCTCCATCTCTTCCCGGCAGTGGCACAGGGAGATGGGGAAAGGGGGTTGTGGTCAGTTCAGCGTACCTTGCCTCTGCTGCTCCTTCCTCCTCACGCTCTTCCCCTGCTCCAGCACGGGGTCCCCCTGATGGGAGACAGTCCTCCACCAACTTCCCCAGCCCCATGGGCCTTCCCACAGGCTGCAGTTTGTCACGAACTGCTCCAATGTGGGTCCTTTCCATGGCGTCCAGTCCTTCACGAACAGACTGCTCCAGCGTGGGGGTCACAAATCCTGCCAGGAAACTAGCTCCAGTGTAGGCTTCTCTTTCCATGGGGCCACAGGTCCTGCCAAGAGCCTGCTCCAGCGCAAGCTCTCCAGAGGGTCTCAGCCTCCTTCAGGCATCCCCCTGCTCTAGCACAGGGTCCTCCATGACCTGCAGCGGGAACTCTGCTCCACCATGGACCTCCATCGGCTGCAGGGGACAGCCTGCCTCACCATGGTCCTCCCCACAGGCTTAAGGGGAATCCCTGCTCCAGCGCCTGGAGTACCTCATCCTCTTCCTTCTTCACTGACCTTGGTGTCTGCAGGGCTGTTTCTCTCACATTTTCTCACTCCTCTCTCCAGCTGCTGTGGCCTAGCATTTTTTTCCCCATCTTACATATAGTATTACAGAGGCACTACGACTGTTGCTGATGGGCTCAGCCTTGGCCAGCTGCGAGTCTGTCCTGGAGCTCTGTTGAACACAGGGGAAGCTTCTAGCAGCTTCTCACAGAAGCCACCGCTGTATCCCCACAGCTACCAAAACCTTGCCACACAAACCCAATACAGAATTCATTCTTCCTGACTGTACTTTCTTCTGTGCCTTGTTTAGGCACAGCTCTACAAAGCTACAAAGAACTACAAAGCTCACAGCTACAAAGAGCCCTTGTTTGATAGTTCTTGGCAGTGTTAGCACTTTCTTACTCTGGCTGCTTCTGCCCACCAATAGTCATTACTCATGGCCCTCATCTGCTTTCCTGAGTTTTCCTTTCCCTGTGTGCCCTAGTCAGCTGTCGGGCTTACACAGCTGTGGGAGCTTTTTCACGTCATTTCTCTGTTCACACCTCTTGCTGGTTCTCTCCAACTTGATCCCAGTGAGCAGTTTCATTTTGCAGGGATGAAGAAGTCATCTTCTACAGGAAAGTCATCCCTGTAGAAATCACATTATTTCAGTGGTCAGGCATGCAGTAATATTTTGCTGTTAGTCTTTGGGCCATCCACTGATACTTGAGTTACAAAAAAGTTGACAGGATCCTAGAGAGTCAAGAAGACTTCCAGTCATTTCAGCGCCTTTGTACTACTTCCCCACCTTGGGTGTCACCACTGCTGAGCTAGCTTTGGACTGTTTGTGCCCATGGAGTCACTGGCACCTGCTTTTCATGTCCATATCTGTCACTCTTCCCACTGGCAGATCCATGGCATACAGTACAAGTGATTAGTCCATCCATCCAGTGCAGTGTGGTGGGTTTTGTTTTTTGTTTTGGTTTTGTTTTGGATTTTTTTTTGTTGTTTGCTTGGTTTTGGGTGTTGTTTTTTTTTTCTCAAGGACCACCATTCACGTGCCCTTCTAGTCCCCTCTCTTGAATTCTGCCTTGTTTCTACCTGCCTTCTCTTTGACTTCATTTGTACCCTTAGTACTCTTTAAGTGATGGCATCCTTCTCTTTTGAGGTTGCGGCTCCTTTTCCTCTTTGTCCTTCCTTTTCTGCTTTACTCCTAAGTTCTCAGGTTTTGGTCTAACAGTGCTCTGAAGAGTTCATCTCCAAGTCACTGATGTCACTCAGTGTTGTAACCATGTTGCCATGTCCTGGGGATAACAACATGCCTGACCATTTTCCAGGAGTGAAACTTCATTTCCCCTCCTAGATAGTTTTTGTTTAGGGCAACCTGGGAAGTGGGAAGAGAGGTGTTGGTTAGGGACACAAGTGTACGCTGTTCTTTCTGCTTGAGCTGTGGCAGTGGACATCATGGAAGCAAGAAAAAGCAATGAACCCCAACAATGTAAGGAGTTAACAGCTAACACTGTACTAACAGGAAGCAGCAAGTTTCTCCATCCAAAGAAATAGGTACAGTAAGAAACACACTGGGCACAAGGATTTTGGTTAAAATACAGTTAAAGAATAAGGTTTGTCTTTGTGGTATAAAAGATCTTTTTTCTAAGACCACAGTTCCTATGGCAAGAAGCTGGTTGCTATTTAAGCCCCGCCACATAGTTTCTTTCCATTTTACATCAAGGCAACAGCGGAATAGGGGACTCTTTGAAAGGGTCCAGTTTTCCGTACTTTACTCTGAAGTGGTAAAGATAAAGGAAGACAGTCAAGCTTGACAGGTCCCATAGCACCATCTTGCTGATCTCACGAGCCGGAGGAGCGGCTGGCAACCATGGAACCTTGGAAATGTAACATTCTTTACCAGCGGCAACTGCCTTCTTGGTTCAACAAGCCTGGAGCAGGTACCACCTCCTTCATTTGAGTGTATTTCACTGTCAGTTGGAGTTTTGTTTGAAAGAAGAAGCAGAGCTAAGGTTCTGAAGGTCTAGTTTTTGAAAGAAAACTACTGCTTTCAGGATAAGAATACGATTTGCCTCAATGTTGATAGCTTTAACGTTTTCATGTATGTTCTGTCAGTATTAAGAGAGTGGAGGTGAAAGCAAGAGGTGAGGCACAAGAGGTGAAAATGGCCACGGTTGGGAATGACCGCTATTTCCATTTTTATTCCCCTGAGACACAGGTAAATGCTGTAGATTTTAGAGTGGTTTGTATGCTTGATTTTCTTGATATATTCATATTGAAAGAGAGGCTTATTCTGTAAAGTTAGAAGTTGGTATGTCACTCTGCCTGGGTTATGGCAGCATCTGTAGATCAAATATCTGATGTTCAGAAGTGGTGAGAATGATCATCTAAACTACAGACAATTTCTCCTGTGAACTGGGCTCAGATACTCAAGGAACACACAAGTTAAAAACTACGCGTAAAGATCACTCATCACTTTCTTACTGAACCAACATTATATTGATTCTGAATATGTTTGTAATTTCTGCTTGTAGCAATGACCTGAATTTCTGCAAAATCAGTAATTTAAAGCAAAGTCCTTCAAAACAGGCTTGTTCTTCAAAGAAATATTTATATTCCACCTGGTGAAAATCTGGGGCTGGGTGTAGGGCTCTTTTTTATTGCCTCCATCTCAGTACCAGGGACTTAGTCTAATGCCTGGGCAATGGGCTTTGGCTCCAGACCACAGCGTGTCTCGGGGGATGTCCAGTCATACTGACTGTAGTCCAAAAGCAGCATGTTTTTGAGATGCTGTTCTATACCCAGCTGATAATGTCTGGAAATGGGTGAAACTTACCTTCAAATATTCAAGTATTTTCAAGTGTGACTTCGTTTTCCTCTAAAAAATTACTCAGAAACTCATTAAATAAAACCCTGGCAACCACGCATTTACAGCTCTCAGCTGGGATGCTGTTTATACCCAGAATATAAAAATGAGTTTTTATTTGTCGCCATAATACCGTTATGCCTGGACTACTGAATCATCTCCCCCATTAATTAAAACCAAAAAATTTTAAAAGAGGTGATTCACATTTAAGGCAACCACTGGGGCATAGGAATCTAGTGGGACTTACCCACAAGGCCATTTTCCTCATGGGGCCTCCAGGTGCAGATTCTGTCACTGAGAAGAAACCTCTTGGCTGTGTTCACAGCAGTACACTGTATTAATCAAGTCCATTTTTATTGTTGGATTTGCAATATCTGAAAACTCTTTTCTCCTGCAGCCAAAGTACAGCAACATCTCCTGTTTCTGGGAAAGACAACCCTTAGGCTGTGTGAGGATCAGTTGTGCCTTCCATCATAGCAAACCTCGTTATATAAATGGACTTTTTTTGCCACCTAGTAACAGTGAGTAAAAATCTTTTCTCAACAATTTGTTCATGAGAGTAAATAAATACAGGAAAATGTCCTTTCGGTGCTTACTTCCCATGCTTACCTAGTATATATTAAGGTCAAGAAATGTAGCACAGCAAATCAGTCAAGAAGGATCTGCTATCCCAGAAAGTGGAAGGCAAAGAAAGGAATTATACTGGCATTTGAATAGGGTTGCCATATGATATTTTTTTTAGCTCTCATGTTATGGATCTTCCTAACTCTCAGTGACATGAAAGATGAAGTCACAAATGGCAATTTAGGTTGCTAAGGTCCATGGAGTAAAAGTGGTGCTTTACTTAGGTATTTGTTAGATTAAATCTCTCTCATAGTAAAAGTGGTGAGTAAACAGGTAATCATTTCAGAGAAATGAAAAGTAGCATGTGTGATGGTGGGAGGAGGTTGGTAGGGCCACTATTAGCAATATCTGTTGGTAGAGCACAACGTTGCTCTATCGAGCAATGTCGAGATCAATGAGACCCCCTTGTATAGAAAAAATCAGATTACAGTGCTGTGTGTGCAGGTGTATTTCCAGTTCATTGTTTTGAATATGTTTGTCAGGCTTGAACATTAGATGCAGGCTATTAAGTACAGTAACAGCATGCAAGGCAGTACAATATCTGAAAATCAGAGTATTTATAGAAAAAACCCAAACATTACAAGTTGGGTTTTTTCCTCAGTTCTTTCTAAGAGGAGCTCTGGTCTACTGAGAATCCTTGTAGATAGCTGGAACCTGGAACAGGGTAAGAGTCTGGGGCAGGGAACCAAGACAGATGTCAGAAATTGGGCAGAAGCCAGAGTGAGACCAAGTCAGCATGACTTGTCACAGATGCACGAACAAGTAGACTAAGACAGAGTTGTTCTGAGTTGTATCTTCAAAGCTGCAGACAGGAGTTGTAAGAGAAGCCCAGGAAAACCTCTAGTTAGAAGCAAATACCATGCATTCCTGAAATGCCTCCAGGAAAATGTTGCCCATTGTATCTGGGCATGTTGAGCCACAGCCTCTAACCACAGAAGACCAAGGCAAGAGCTTGAGTGCTCTTTCTGTGAGTACCTGTACTGCTTTCAATGTAGTTCCCACACCCACAACATTGGTGCCTGGCAGCTGGTGCTGTCTTACAGACCACGCAGGCACACTTGTGCCTCTGGTGCGAGTCAGGCATGGACAGCCTGTAGAAGAGCAACATCCAATGAGAAAATGGACCCAAGCCTTTTTCTTTTTACTGCAGTATGTACAAATTCAAAGTCCATGTGCTCCACAATAACACTGCAAATATTAAAATTGCATTTATTCATTTTAATAGTTAGAAATCTTGTTAAACTAATTTAAGTTTGTTTTGTCTTACACTAACCAGAGCTAATAATACCCTATTCTAGATACTAACAAAGGTTCTATCAAGTTAAAGTGTTGTATCTTACTTTCTCTGGCTTGAGTTACAACAAATCTGTTCTGCAAGAGTGTTATTAAAGTGGGTTTACTATGATACACGTACTACTCATAGTCAAGCAAGAGATGCTAAAGAATAACAGCAACTGGAATAAAAGAAAATGCCCGTGCTTCATCTTAATAAACTAGAAAACATACCCAATTTGATATTTTTAATGTAATGCACAGAATCCTGATTGTAACTATAACTACAAATTGGTCAGCTTGAACAATACAAATAGACTCACCATTTTTCATCATTTTTATTTTCAGTCCATTGCATTTCCTGGTGCTCAGAAAATGCTATCCCAATACTGAAATAGTTTTGTTGCAAATATTATGAGTAGATAAAATATTCCTAAGGAAAATAATATGTTTTCTGATTGTCTTCTAATTAAGTGTATATTGTTTTCATGGAATCACGGAATTGTCAGAGTTGAAAGGGACCTCTAGAGACCATCTAGTCCAACTCCCCTGCCAAAGCAGGGTTGCCCAGAGCACATCACTCAGGACGGCATCCAGGCGGGGCTTGAAGATCTCCAGAGAAGGGGACTCCACACCCTCCCTGGGTGGCCTGTTCCAGGGCTCTGCCACCCTCACCGGAAAGTTCTTCCTCATGAGCTTCATATTCTTTCTCAAAATCTACATTTTGTACTCAGTAAAGAGAGTTGTGATTCAGAAAATTTATAGGAAAAAAATGTCTACAAGCTAAGAAAAAGTAATGTGCCTAGCATTGCTAAATTCTTCAAAATTGATGCCAGGAAGAGTGATACAGGCCTCCCTATTATTCAGCATGTTTAAACTAGTTTCACAGGTGGGGTCCTAAACTTGCTTACTCACTTCAGCCCAGGTTCCCTATGTTGTAAATATCTTAAAGGCTTGGAAGAAAGAAGGTTTCTGCCTCAGGTTAATCTATCCACTGGCTGGAAGAAATAGCCTTTTCAACATTTCTCATTGAATGATCAAATCGATCCCCTTTCCAAAAGGCTTTATTCAGGAGTGGCTCACCTGTCCATTCAGAGGAGTGGGTACCCATCATTTTTCCTATTCTCTGTAGTTGGAGGATGCTCTTTTTTCAACCTCTACAGGAGATTTTTCCTAAAAGGCACAATCTGTATATTTAATGATTCCTTCAATATGATAATGATTTAAAAACTATACCTGCTGGTCTGAACCTGGATGTGACATTCTAATTGCCTCCTAATAAAATAAATATGCTGTTCTTATCTGCAGATGCTCCACTGCAACAAGGTGTACAAGAAGGGATGCTGCATCCAGCCTATCATCAAGAATCACTCAGAAATCAAAAGAATATTTTACTACCAATTCACCCTCCCCTGATTATAAACCTCAATGACGAAGAGGATGAAGAGGATGATGAAGAGGAAGAGAACTGTAAACAGTTTTTTTTCTTTCTTTTACAAGGAAGTAGAATGGGGACTCTTGCAATGCACTTCACAACCGATTTATCATATTAACCATTATGTTTTTAGGAAAGGGTTGTTGAAAGTTTTGGAAATAGTTTCCAGCTAATCTTCAAAATATTGGAACTGGTAGTCACCAGATATGAGTGAGGCAACATTTTCTAACTCCTGTGAAACATATATTTCAATGGTGTTGTAATTCACATACCTCTTTTTCATTCAATAAAATTTAAAATTTGATCCACTATCCAGATGATGTGATCCACCATTCAGCTGGCCATCAAACACTCTCCAAAATTTCTCAAAATTTGGGGATGAAATCACCAGTTTAGGAGGTACTTCTTTATTGGGAAACAATCTTTGGAACAGGGGCTGTACCCGCTCATCACTAAAGGTGAAGTAACAGGATTGTCTACAAAAGATAGTTATGTGATTTCCACTTAGATAATTTGTTCCTCTGATTTCCTGAACTCTGCAGACAGTCTCATTTTATTACAGGAAGTTATTCTTGAATCTAGTGAAGAGAATCCAGACAAAACTCTTCCCAAGATTAACTGAATGTGTATATATTTACATTATTATTTATCTAAATTTCTTGAAACATAGTTAAACCTTTGACTGATGAGACGGAAAGAATTAATTGCATGTTCCCAGAGACTGAAAGTGAGAGAATGACCTACTGTCCTGTATGCACTCTACAAAAGACTGCTAATTCTCAGGCAGCCTCAAGATGTTTTTCTTTCCCCTCCTGCCCTTCGCGGTGGCTGGCAGGGCTGCCTGTTAGTGCTACCTAAGTAGGGCTTTGCTAGTCTTAGCAGCCTTAATTGAGACAGATGGGGACCATTCACTTCACCAGCTCTGCCGGCAGACGTTAGAGAGGAACTTCGGGTTTTGTGACAAGCACTCCCTGGTGACACATTTAGTCAGAAGATTTTAGGAGCAAATGAAGAATTATTTTGCAAATGAGGACTGAAGATGTTTTTGAATCAATTTAAATCAACAAACATGAGCTTCTTAATATGTGTTCTAACTGCAATTCCAATGTGCTTGGCAATACCTAATATTAAGGGACCATTTTTCTGTTCAGAAGCAGAGGCTGCATTCAGAAAAGAAACACCCGTGACTGAACTTAATTCATTATGGTATTTGACTATTAAGAATTGCTGAAGGTCTTTGTATAGATATTTAGTAATCTTTTAAAAATCTTTCCTACAGATGTTTCTAATTGGGTTCCTAAGACTGATGCAGATATTGAAGAGGAAAGAGCAATAAAGGAAATGTGCTATAAATCTGGTAAATATGGAATTAGTCACTCTTTCCCAAACATCAATGCTGCCAATATAGTAAACTTTGCATTTTTTTCACTCCTGGGGTATATTTAGGCGAGTATTACAGGATTCAGTACGCTGATGAACACCAATCAACAGAACCCATGTCTTCACCTCCTGAAAATGAGCTATTACCCTTGGAAGCTACTCAGCAAGACTTGCAGAAAGGCAAGTACATTCCATCTTCTCAGGCAATGTTTACCAGTTTTTAAGTTACTGTTACAGGGAGAAACTATTACGTAGTTTGCCCATCCTCCTCATTTTTTTAATTTAGTGACAATGAAAGATGGCATATTACAAAGAGTATACAAATGCTTGATTCATTTTTCCCCATATATATATATATATATAGTCACACATGTGATGACTCCCTGCATCAATCGACTGTAGGTGGAAAAGATGGAAATGGGCTGTTAACCCTGTGTACTTTCCTGAGATACACAACAAAGGTCTTTCATATAACTTTTCTTCATAATCAAGATTTATGTAGTCTTAAGTTTAACCACCCTAAGGTTAGGAATGTAATTTAAATTTCTCATCTAGGCTCTGCGTTGGAAATGGAGAGAGAGGCACTCTTTTGGGGCTATTTATTGGATCATAAGACAGTGCCAAACACAGATGAGATGATTGACTTTCCCAAAGGTTCTCCATGCTGTGTTGGCTGTTTTGGTTGTCTAGATGATTAGATACATCGAACTTGTACATAACTAAGTTTAGATTAAATAAATACACCCTTGAAGTGTCTTATAAAAGATAGTAACAAAAGAGTTCTATATGGCTTTGGATGTTGGGCTTTACCCAACATAATTAAGGTCAAAGGAAGACAAACAGATAAATATTTACCTCCCTTCATTCTTGACCAAGTAGCATGACTAAAAAAAATCTGCATTAGTTTGTTTAGTGAATCATTAATAATATAATTCCATTATAGGATAGAGTTATGTTCTTAATAGAACAAAAGACCAGAGTAATCAGTAGATCAGTCATTAAGAATTGCTGGGCAAAAATATGACCTGCTACTTTAAATAAAAACAAATATTATTGTTTGTGTTGTGTAAATGTCAGGAATAAAATCTTGATAATACTGTTTCATGTAAAACAGATTTGAGTAGGATGATGTGCTAATAAAAAATTGGGAATGGAAAAGTTGTCTCCATTTTAAATAAAACAGACAGGTGAAGTCACGTTTTTTTGACTCTTTTTTTCACCCTAAATTGTTAAACAGAATTTGGCAACATTATTTTCTTCTCATTTCTACATTTAAAATGTTTGTTATTAAAATGGTTTTGATAAGCTATTTCTGACAAGTATTTAGAAAAATTTAGACTACAGACAAGGAAATCACAGAATCACAGATTGGCAGGGGTTGGAAGGGACCTTCGGAGATCACCTGCCACAGGAATGCATTCAAGTGGGTTTTAATATCTCCAGAGAAACAGACTCCACGCCCTCTCTGGGCAGCCTGCTCCAGGGCTCTGCCACCCTCACAGTAAAGAAGTTTTTCCTCATGTTCAGATAAAATTTCCCATGTTCCAGCTTGTGCCTGTTGCCCTTTGTCTTGTTGTTGGGCACTGCGGAAAAGTCTGGGTCCATCCTCTTGACACCCACCTTTTAGATATAAGCATTGATGTCTCTCAGTCTTCTCCAAACTAAACAGACCCAGGTCTCTCAGCCATTCTCTTGATCATCTTTGTAGCCTCCGCTGGACTCTCTCCAGTAGTTCCCTGTCCTTCTCGAATAGAGGGGCCCAGAACTGGACCCAGTGCTCCTTCTTGGCCACAAGGATACAATGCTGGCTCATGGGCAACTTGTCCCCTAACCTGTACCACTGTATAGGTTGAGGGAGAGTCCACGTTAGATGCAGGACCTTGCACTTGCCCTTGTTGAACTTCATTAGATTCCTCTCCACCCAACGCTCTAGCCTGTCCAGGTCTCAGGTGTGTCAGCCCCTCCTCTCAGTTTCATAACATCAGCAAACTTGCTGAGGATACACTCTGTTCCCTTGTCCAGGTCATTGATGAGTATGTTGAACAAGACCAGACCCAGTACTGACCCCTGCGGAACACCACTAGTTAAAGGCCTCCAACTGGACTCTGCACCACTGACTACAACCCTCTGAACTCCTCCATTTGGCTAGTTCTCCATAGACCTCACTGTCCACTCACCTAACCCACACTTTCTAAGCTTACCTATGAGGATGTTATGGGAGACTGCATCAAAAGCCTTGCTGAAGTTGAGGTAGAAAATGTCCACTGCTCTCCCCTCATCCACCCAGCTAGTCATGCCATCATAGTAGGTCATCAGATTGGTCAAGCATGATTTCCCCTTGATGAATCCATGTCGACCAATCCTGATAACCTTCTTTTGCTCTACATGCTTACAGATGACATCTTGGATGAGCTGTTCCATCATCTTTCCAGGGATGCAGGTGAGGCTGACTAGCCTGTAGTTTCCTGGGTCCTCCTTCTTGCCCTTTTTGAAGACTAGTGTGACATTCACTTTCCTCCAGTTGTCAGGCACCTCTCCTGTTCTCCATGACCTTTCAAAGATGTGTTTTTGCAATAACATCTGCCAGCTCCCTCAGCACTTGTGGGTGTATCTCAGTATTAAGTTTGCCTAAATGATCCCTAAGCTCATGCTCCTCAATTGAGGGAGAGTCTTCCTTACTCCAGTCTCTCTCTCCTACCTCCAGGGTCTGGGCTGGTTCCTGAGGGTCAGCCTTAGCAGTAAAGACTGAAGCAAAGAAGGCATTCAATAACTCTGCCTTCTCTGCATCCTCTGTCACAAATGAGTATCAATATATGAATATAGCTTTTAAGATATGTCTTTCTTTATAACTACATACATTCAGAGAAAAGAACAGATTAGAAGCAATTCTAGAATTAAATCTCTCCTTATACCCATATGTATTTTCACTGAATTTCACTGAATTTTAGAGTTGGAAGGGACCATAGAGATCATCTAGTCCAACTCTCCTGCCAAAGCAGGACCACCCAGAGCATGTCAGATCATGCTACTCAGGACGGCATCCAGGCGGGTCTTGAAAATCTCCAAAGAGGGGGACTCCACGACCTCCCTGGGCAGCCTGTTCCAGGGCTCCGTCACCCTCATTGTGAAAAAGTTCCTCCTCATATTCAAGCAGAACGTCTTATGTTCCAACTTGTGCCCATTACCCCTTGTCCTCAAGGGGTAATGTATGTACTGAAAGCTTTTTAAATGGACTGTTTATCTAATTTTTTGTGGTCCTTAATGAATCAGCTATTTGGTTTCATAGTACTGTTTGCAATTTTTTATTCATTTCAGTTAAAAATAATGTAATTGTAAGAAGAGCGGAGTTTTTGCATTGTTCACATTTCTTCAGGTGCTCTTGAAGTGCAGATAACTTTTTGAGACTCCTTTCCTATAGGAGGCGATTGTTCTGTGGCACAGAGGAACACATTTGTTGAAGGGAAAAGATGCGAGGCACTGCCTCGGGAAAAAGAACAAATTGCATCAAAGTATTCCAATGTGAAAGGTACTCAATTATGATGTATTTCCTAATTTTTAGGTGAGATTATTTTTCTTCTGCTGCAAGTGCAGTGAACATTATATACTTTACGTAAAACCAATCTGAAGTGGAATTTTCTTTCATTGTAAGATGACAGCAGTTGTTGTAGGTTATGGTCCACTTCTGCTGCTTTTAGCCAGTTTGCATCCTCTGTTAAACTCAGTGTGAGCAGGATTGGTCCCCGAGTTACCAAAATCTTTGATGTCCACCTCTTTGAGCATGTGATGTGCTGTGCACTTTCCACTTCCATCAGGTGAAACAGATTTGAACGTACGTGGTGTCTCACATAGGCCTTAACAGAACCAGTAAAACTACAATCAAGGAAAGAGCATAACACTTGCTAAAGTGTACTTAAAAACTAGTCACATACACCAAATTAAAATACCGACATCAAAATACCTCATTGGATAGATTTTCTCCTTTTCACAAGAGAATTCTAGAATAGATTTGGCAGTGTATGATATATATCAATCTGATTATTGTAGGTAAATTGTTATCTGTTTATTACTATGCGGTTTTGAAGAAAAAAAAAAAGGATAGATTTTGGCTTTAAAGTACCCCATAAACTGAAGCAGAAGTACATAATTTTTGTTGCATTCTGGCCTGAGCTGAGAGGAACAGAAGTACTTATTTACATTAGCAGGAGAAAAGGAAGAACAGGCAAAGCCTGCAAAGTCGCAGGGGCCAGGTGAAGAGCACTGTGGCTACTTTATACTGCCAGTTGCCTTGAGAGGTTCTGTTTGTAGTCTGAAGGGGGTTACCTCTGCGACCAGTACTATGACAATTTTAGCCTCATCATTTGCAGTATTTTGTTAACATTCATGAACTGCCCATGTCCAGGATGTATCTCAATGCTACAGACAGAAGTAATTCATAGTTCAGCCAGAAGGTGTCCTTTGGCATGCATTGATCTCCGTGGGCTCAATCATGGCTGTTCCAGAGGTCCACATGCCCTCCATGTGGTGTAGAGAATGGATGTGTCTGGGCAGGTAGTCAGCGCTCAGAGGAGAGGAGCAGATGAGGGGGCTGTGTTCACAGCTGCTATTGAGACAGTCTGAAAAGACAGATAAATTTAGAGTAAGAACAGAGATGTTTCCTCAAAGCACTTCTCTGAAGCACATGATAGGTACTATGATGACATGTATTGTGAAAATACCATAAATTCGATCAGACAGGATTCTTAAATGCCATTCATGAAAAATGAAATGCTAAAGAACCAGAAAGTATTTTTCTAGCTGGTTCTTTACTTTGGAGCCATAGTTGTCTTTAACCTGTCTTTTCTTAGAGAACATGAGAGTTACATCAGTTACACTACACAGGATCCAAATAACTAGTGAAAGAGAGGAAGACTATAAACCAAGAGGTAAACTTTTGCACTAAACAAATCACTAGCTCACAGAGGTGGGAGGAAGAGAACAGCAATGCCATTCCCTGTGCTTACACAAGCAGTTAAACCTCCTTTCTGTTGCCTTTCCAGGCGATGGTAATAAAATTCCTACAAAAATCAATAACACAAAAAGAGAGGGAGGCCGTTCCAGAAGAAGAGTGCCCACAGAGTGTACTCCCAGAACAGATTGCAGATCCTTTGAAAATGAAGGTAATATACTCTAGAATTGGTTTCTCATTGCTGAACACCTTGTGGTAAATAAAATAAGGGAATATATTTTGTTTGGGCTACCCACAAAGAACATTTATTTAATCTTGTCTTCCAGCCTCCAGTCTCCTGCAATATGTCAAATTTTGTGTAATAGTACAACATTATTGTTTACATTTGTTTTTTCACTCTTAGGAATTCACACTTCAGACCCCAAAGGAAAGCCACGTCACCAACAAAGGGGTCAAAGTAAGGATGATGAAACTTCTTCTACGCCTTATGTGAGAGAAACTGGAAGAAAGACTTATTTCAATTCTTCAGCACCTCGAAGATCAGCATATGTAGTCTACCGTACTGTCACTGTCACCCAAGAACCAAAGTTCAGTGGATCTCCAGGTGGGCTCCTGCTTACACAGGATTCTTAAAATGCCTCAAATATACCTGGCTGTATCATGCTGCTTTTGATTTTGTCCCTGCAGGCGACTATTAAGTTATTCGTGCCTAAATATGAGCACGAGTAAATTTGATTTAGCATAGTTTTCAGAAGTAGATTGCAGCAGCATGCATAGAGAGAAATACACAGCTTTGTAAAGCTTTACAATTAGTCACATGGAATATTCATGAACAATAATTTAGCCACCTTCATAGCAGGAATTAATTTATCTGCCAACAAAAAGGGATGAATAGAGTGATGTGCCTATGTCCACTTTTTACAGGATCTTTTATGTGATTTATTCTTTTGAAGTATTTCATAGACCTCAGAACAGTCCACCTTTAACTTTTCATTTTAGTCTAAATATTGATAGCAATAGTAGTAGTTTTGCAGCAGAATTTCAGTTCCCTCTCAAGAAACTTTTCTTGTTCAACTTTTGTCCTCCCAGCATGGGACAAAAGAATGACCTTGCTTTGCATGGTGTTTTTCCACAAATAGGATTTCACTGGAGGTTTGATTGTGATGGATTTATGATTGTTTTTATTATTTGGGATTATTTTTCATAAAAAAGGACTTGGGACTTATTCAAACTTCTGTTACCAATTTAAATGTACTCTAAATTGTGATTTATGTTGTTATTTTTTGCACATGATTTATTTTGGACAGATGACTGAATTCATTTTTCCTGCCATTCCTGCGGGATGATATTTTCCTTCATTTTTCCATCTTTGAAATACTCTACTGTCTCATGATAGTACATACAGGTTGTAAATTTGACGACTGTCGGTGGGATTCTGAGTCTTATGTCTTTCCTTTTGGCAACTGATTTCAGATGTAACCATAAATTTAGCTTCACACAATCTAGTTCATCACTGGCGTTTAATTTGTCTTTCTACTTTCCATTTCCATGGTTTCTCTGAATAATTGTGGTTTTTGCTCTGCCACTTCATCAAGAAATTTAGTGGTAAGTAATTTTCAGAATCATAACAAAGTGACTTCATCTTGCCAGTTTCAGTCATCTCTCCAGGGCTGGGTTGAACCTCCCTCCTGAGGTGCCTCCCCATCTTAATTTCCAATACAATGACCCTCCTTCAGACTGAGTAACTCCTACTTTCAGATGAATAAAGTGAAATGAATCCAAACATCACTGCTTTGTCTTGGGGATGAACAGTAGTGGGTTTTTTTCTTTTTTCTTTGAATATTTGCTTTTATTAAATGTGGACAGATTGGTATAGAGATTACTGAGAGAACATTATCAAGGTGAAGAATACATCTTACCAAATTTCCAGGTTACTAAAGGATAGAGCATGTCAAAAAAAGGCAATGTTTTTATCATATTAATGATCATTAGCATTTTCACTACCTTTCTTTTCAGCCATCCCTGAGCCATGTGGTGGGAAATGTTCCAAACAAAAGAATCAGCTTGATAGAAATAGATTTTGGACCCAAACGGAAAACTATGGTAATACTTACATGTTGTGTATAAATGGAAAATTTTGGGAATATTGTGCAATTAATAATTGGACTTAATGGAATTAATTTGGAATGAACAGAAAACCAGAGTATTAATAATAATGACCTTTAGCCAAATGTCACAGAAAATGCCTAGTCATTAGGCAGCATGTAAAATCAGCTGCCTAGCACAAACACATAATACTGCCTTGCCTCTAATGCTTTCACAAGCAGAGATAAAGGAGGAGATTGGATTATGGACTTATTTAGTCTAAAAGCAATTGATGACTTTGGGAAGATTTCAAGACAGGAACTTTGTTCAGGTCAAGAATGTCCATGGCAGAATCGCTGCATTTGGAAGATCCCGTGAGCCTGATGGAAACACTGCAAGGATCTTTGAAGTACTACAGAGAGTCTGTATTTAATACTAGCTTATATGTCAGAGATGATGTATAATTCACCTGATGCCTTCATTGACACTTCAGCTAATGTAATATTTAATTCACATATCAGACTAAGAGAGTCTTTCCTGAAATTGTAGCTGAAATTAAGAAATTATGTCTATGTTTTTTTTCTATAATATCCTTCAGGATATTATAATGCACCAACTTGGAGGACAAGAAATCCAGATGGGAAAGCATTGTCTAAGTTTAAAACCACCATTCAGGTAACTGTTCAATAGAAATTTTTACAATTCAGTCTTTTTAGTAAAGCAACGGCTCTGCCCACCTAGAAAGTGCTCTTGAAGCTTCCCCAACTGAAAACCCGCAAAAGTCTAAGCAATGCTGAGTAGTCTTAAAAGAGCAGTTTTGTTTGTTTGCAGACATATAATTTTGCCTGTATAACTAGTCCGTGATTTCTGATTTTTCACAATATTACTTAAGGCAATATATATGAAGACAAAATACATACCTGCCTTTAAAGTGAGGAGCTACAGAAGCAGTGGGGTTTGGCTTATAGCACTGGACAAAGCACAGGAGAGACTGCGATCCGTGACAGAGTGTGAGCTGTTTGTCTCTCTGTTTGATTGCTTGTGAGGCATCTGCAATAGCTGAATGATGATCAGCCTGGGTTCAAATTCAAAAAGGGCTAAGGCTACAAAACATTCACAAGATACGCGAGGGACCATGAGTACATTCTACAGCTGTTTTGAAAGCAGAGGTTAGAACCTCTATCTCCTGTCTCGTGTTGAAAGTTTACTTCTTAAAATGTTTCTGAAAGAGCATATAGTTTTACTCTAATGAATTATGCAATATTCTGTCTCTCTGACAGCAGAGCCAAGAAGACATGGAAGTGAAGAGGAAAGGAGAGCGATACATAGAGAGGTGAAAGAGATGAAGCGAGTACTTCAATTTACAAGAAAAATCTAAATTGAAAGAAGGAAGTTATCAACTGGAAAAACTGGATCAACTGGGAAAGGTGAAAAATTGCAAATTCCAAAAATAATGATGCAGGAAGTACCCTGCAAAGTTTAAAAACTGATTAAAATTTTTAAAAGTATGCTCTGTATGGTCACATATAAACATCTTCATGAAGTTTAGTCTGTTATGAAACGTTGACAGTTGAAATTATTTTTACAGAGTATGTTTTAATGCATAATTATGCATAATACATGAATAAATATGATTAATTTTACTTTGCAGTTTCCAGCAATAGTAGTGCATTCTAGAAAGTTTTGATGTGAAAGCCAGATTCTTAGATGGTTCAGCTGTTTGCCACACTTTCAGGGGCTCAGTCTCAGTTTGATCTTGAGATTTAGCCATTTTAGCAGGGCAATGGAACTGCTAAATGAACTATGAACTAAATGAACTTCGCCAAAAAAAAATCAGAATTAAATGAAATATTATTTTACACGTATTTTAAAATAAAGTATGAAATATTGGGTAAAGACTGAGAGGAAGAACTGGTATAGGAAGGATGGTTGGAGTGCTGTGCTCCCCTTGGTATTCTTTTTCCAGCCCCAGTGTTCCTGGAGCTGCAGGCTTTGTGTCTCTCTTAACCCTAACGGAAGCTTGGGTCGGAGGGTGAGATCTCCAGAAGCATGGGTAGCCAAGATGAGAACAAGGTGGAGGGAGCAATGTTGGTGCAGTGCCATGTTCTCCTTGGCATGCCTTTTCCAGCCCCTGCCCCTTGAGCTTTAGACTTTGTGGCTCTCTGAACCCTAACCCTAATCATAACTCTAAAGGCAGCGTGGGGCTGAGGCCGAGGTCTTATCTGGATAGGATAAGGGACTCATCTCCAGGGATGGTGACTCAACCACTTCCCTGGACAACCTATTTCAATGTTTGACAACCCTTCTGGTGAAGAAATTTTCCCTAATATGCAATCTAAACCTCCCCTGGTGCAACTTGAGGCCATTTCCTCTTGTCCTATAGCTTGTTCCTTGGGAGAAGAGACCGACCCCCCCTGGCTACACCCTCCTTTCAGGGAGTTGGAGAGAGCGAGAAGGTCTCCCCTCAGCCTCCTTTTCTCCAGGCTGAACACCCCCAGCTCCCTCAGATGCTCCTCATAAGACTTTTTCTCCAGATTCCTCACCAGCTTCATTGCCTTTCTCTGGACACACTCCAGTACCTCTACGTCCTTCCTATTGTGAGGAGCCCAAAACTGGACACAGCATTCGAGGTGGGGCCTCACCAGTGCTGAGTACAGGGGCATGGTCACTGCCCCAGTCCTGCTGGCCACACTACTCCTAATACAAGCCATGACGCTGTTGATCTTCTTGACCTGGGCACACTGCTGGCTCATATTCAGCCAGCTGTTGACCAATACCCCAAGGTCCTTTCCTGCTGGGCAGCTTTCCAGCCACTCTTCCCCAAGCCTGTAGCGCTGCATGGGGTTGTTGTGACCCAATTGCAGTACCCTGTAACTTGTCGCGTGGCCCATCAATCCAACCAGATCCCTCTACAGAGCCTTCCTACCCTCCAGAGATCTACATCCCACCCAACTTGGTGTCCTGTGCAAATTTACTGAGGGTGCACTTGATCCCCTTGTGCAGATAATTGATAAAGATTAATTACAACTGTCCCCAGCACTGAGCCCTGGGGAACACCAGTTGTTCTGCCAACTGGATTTAACACAACTCCTTGAGCCTGGCCCTCCAGCTAGACTTTCACCCAGTGAAGCATATGCCCCTCCAAGCCATGAGCAGCCAGTTTCTCCAGAAGAATGACATGGTTTCACACAGCAAAGGCTTTACTAAGGTCCAAGTACACAACATCCAAAGCCTCTCCCTCATCTACTCAGTGGATGACATTGTCATAGAAGAAAGTCAGGTTTCTCAAGCAAGACCCATGTCGACTGGGCCTGATCACCTGGTTGTCCTTCATGTACCACATAATGGCAATCAGGATGATCTGTTCCATGACCTTTCCAGGCACCAAGGTCAGACTGGCAGGCCTGTAGTTGCGCGGATCACCCTGCTGGCCCTTCTTGTGGATGGGCATCACGTTTGCTAACCTCCAGTCAACTGGAACCTTCCCAATTTGCCAGGCCTGCTGAGAAGTGATGGAAAGTGGCTCAGTGAGCACCTCCACCAGCTCCCTTAGTACCCTGGGGTGCATCCCATCCAGCCCCTTAGACCTGTGTGTGTCTAAGGGCTGTAGAGGTCACTAAGAATTTCCCCTTGGATTGTCGGGGCTTCATTCTGCTCCCTGCCCCTATCTACTACGTCAGAGGTCTGGGTACTCAGAGAACAACTGGTCCTACTACTAAAGACTGAGGCAAAGGCGGCATTAAGTACTTCAGCCTTTTCTTTCTCCTCCTCTCCCCCTCATCTAATAAAAGGATGGAAATTCTCCTTACACCTCCTTTGGTTGTTAATGTATTTACAGAAACAATTTTTGTTGTCTTTTTCTGCAGTAGCCAGATTAAGTTCTAGTTGAGCTTAGGCCCTTCTAGTTTTCTCCCTGCTTAGCCTCACGAAATCTTTCTAGTCTTCCTTGGTGGTGCCCAGCAGCCACCTTGGTTCTTGCGACTTGCTGGGATCTGTAGTCCCATCCTGGGGCCTTCGGAGGCAATCTTGGCTCTTGGGTGCCTTCTGGGAGTGTAGGCACGGCCAGAGGCAACCAGTGGCCATTATGGGTCCCTGGGACTGCTGGGAGCAATAGTACCAGACCGAAACACAAGGCGGCTATTTTGGCTCCCAGAGCCTGTTGGGAGCGGTAGTACTAGATCGGGATGCACAGTAGCCTCTTGGCTGCCGGGGTGTGCTGGGAGCAGTAGTCTAGACCCAGGGCTTTTGGCGACCATCTTGGCTCTTGGGGACTTCTGTGAGCGGTAGTCACGGCCAGAGGCAGGGGGTGGTCATTTTGGGTCCCTGGTCTGCTAGGAGCAGTGGTACCTGACCATGGCACACAGCAGGCATCTTGGCTCCCAAGGCTTGCTGGGAGCAGAAATCTAGACCCAAGGCGCCTGGTGGCCATCTTGTCTCTCGTGGCTTACTGGGAGCAGTAGTTCCTGCCCAGGGCATCTGGTGGCCACTTTAGCTCCCTGAGCCTGCTAGAAGTGGTAGTACCTGACCATGGTGCACAGCAGACATCTTGGCTCTCAAGGCCTGCTGTGAGCAGTGGTCTAGACCGAGAGCGCATGGCGGCCATAGTGGCTCTCACAGCGTACAGGGAATAGCAGTTCCTGCCAAGGGCCTCCAGAGGTCATTTTGGGTCCTGGGGCTCGCTGGGAGTGGTAGTCCAGACCCATGTCGCCTGGCGGCCATCTCATCTCTCATAGCTTTCTTGGATCTGCAGTCCTGGCTTGTGGCCTCTAGTGACCATCCCAGTTCGTGGGAATTCTGGTAGCAGGAGTCACAGCCAGAGGCAAGCGGTGGCCATTTTGAGTCCCTGGGCCTGCTGAGAGAGATCATGCCGCACCAAAGTGTGCGAGGAGCGAGGGAAGCAAGCGGTTGACTCAATATGAGTGGTAAAGCAAGCTTCAACTTTATTACGGCGCAAATCACACTTTTATACTGTTACAGCTAATTGTCTCTGCTAGTTACTTGTTTACTTGCTAAATTCTAAGGATTACATTATCGTACTCCTCCTACTTGCAGTTTGAGGCACAGGGTTCCTCCTTGTTCTCAGACCAGGTGTTTTTCCCTCAAAGTCGTTTATTTCTTATCTTCAAGGACAGGACGTCCTTGCCAGCCTTGCAGAACTTCTTTGTCAGGATGTTTTGCCATGTCTCTGAGGCCTACTCTGGCTAACTCAGAACAACTGAGCCTCACATAAGTTTTCCAGTGAACTGTGCCCAGATCCTGCAACCATTCCGCAACAAAAGTGCATGGCAGTCATCTTGGTTCCTGGAGGGGTGCCGTGCCACCCAACCCTTCCGCGACCCTCCCACGCACCTTGGAATGCCACACTGTGCTCGCCCAAACCCTCGGTGTCCCTCCCCAGTCCCCTCCACAGTGCCTCACGCCCACCCAATCCCTCTGCGCCCCTCGCCTCGCCCATGGGGGTGCCGCCCTGCACCCACCTGATGCTTCCATGCTCCTTGGGGTGCTGCCCCCCACCCGTCTGACCCCTTTGCGCACAACCCTCTGGCCATCAGGGTGCCATCCCATGGCTGCCAGACCTCTACGGGCCCCTCTGACGTGCGGAAAGCAGACTCCACAACCCGTAAGGTTGTCAAGTAGGTATGTTATAAGGGAATTTGAAATAAACAAGATCCAATTTAGATTTAAAGATTATTTATTTACTTATCAATGTATAGGAAAGTGAAAACAGCGCTGGGCAGGCGGGGAGTCGCAGCTCCACCAAACGGCGCGCGCCAAGACAAGTTCAGTTCCT
The DNA here is from genome assembly GCA_033628505.1 of Tringa tobata. Classification (NCBI taxonomy): domain Eukaryota; kingdom Metazoa; phylum Chordata; class Aves; order Charadriiformes; family Scolopacidae; genus Tringa; species Tringa tobata. The sequence continues at coordinate 477 of JAHREE010147929.1, read as the reverse complement.
CCTTTTATCCTCACTGGGGTTTCTTCGGTACGCCCCTCTGCTTCTTCCGCGATGGAAGCTTCTTCAGATTTCTATTCGCCTTAAGCGGTTCCAAGAAACAAGCCATCGAAGCTTCTTCAGGTCTCTATTAGCCTTAAACCAGTTCCAAGAAACAAGCCAGCTGTACTATCAGCTTACACGATCTAGTTGTTACATAGGCGATGGGTACACTAGTTTAAGCAAACGTATAGGTTGTCTAGGTTACATAGCATTGCGGTTCAACATCTGCTCAAGATAATATATTGCTATAACATTGTGGTTAAGCCCTTATCCAGACAGGATGTTCTTACATCTAGAAAGTTCTTTTTACTTCACTTTATCAGCAAATTATCCTTGGTTCCTTATTACAGGTATGTTTATCCAGCACTGGGCAGCACGGGGGTCACCCCAGCACAATTGTGCGCGCCGCCTGCAGCATTTTCTTTCAACTTAGACCAT
>JAHREE010147920.1:0-18729 GCA_033628505.1 Tringa tobata | reverse complement strand
GTCTGTCCCCTGCACCCTCGTGGTCCCCGGTGCCTGTGGCTCAGCTTGGCTTCTGCTCTTCCCTGCAGCCTGAAGTGGGACTGAGGAAGGGGCCAGCAGCTGCGAAGAGGAGCCGGAGCCGGTCCGCGCCCCCGGCTGCTGGGCAGGGGCTGCTGCGCCAGCTGCCTGTCACCGCCTCCCCTCGCTTGCGCTGGCGGGTGCCCACCATGGAGGAGATGCTGATCTGGGAGCAGCACACGGTGACGCTGAGCAAGGTGAGCGTGGCCCGGGGTGGCTGCAGGAGGGGTTGTGGGACCAGCTTTGCCTGACTCCTCTCTTTCCGTTCCCACTAGGACCCTCACCGGGGCTTTGGCTTCGCTGTCTCCGGTGGCCGGGACCGTCCCAACAGGGTGACCGGGGACACAGCGGTGATCGTTTCAGATGTGGTGGCCGGGGGACCAGCAATGGGACGGCTCCAGTGAGTGTGAGGGGACGTGGGGACATGGGTGCCAGCGGGGACAGCAAGGGCAGCAAATCGCTCCCGCTAGGACAGGGCCAGCCCAGCTGCCACCCTGTCCGGCTGGGATGGGGTCCTCTTGAGGCAATGGCTGCCCCCATCACCCCACCAGCTCCCTGGGTTTGGGGGCTGCGGCTGGGGCAGAGCCAAGGCTGCATTTCCTTCCCCAGGAAGAAGGATCACATCGTGATGGTGAACGGCCTTTCCATGGAGAATGTCTCGTCCTCCTTTGCCATCCAGACACTTAAAACCTGTGGCAAGATTGCCAACATCGTGAGTGTGCCCTGCGGCAGGACGGGGGCCGGCATCGTGCGTGGAACCACACCGTGCCTGTCCCCATCCTCCTCCCATGTCCCACACACTCTGGAGTTCCTGTTTGGAGCTTGGAAATTGCTCCAGTAGAAACATTTCCTGGCAGAGGCAGCTGCACCCACCACCCTCTCCTTTTCGCTTTCCACCTGCAGACGCTGAAAAGACCAAAGAAAGTCCATGTCCCTGTGAGCAAGAGCAGCCCCGGGTCCCCCACCCTGCCCCAGCGCTATGACTCGGACGAGGACCGTGGGTCGCACGGTGCGCATCCAGCCCTGCACCGCTCCCGGGATGACCTGGACCACAGCCGGGGCTATGACGGGGACTCATCCAGCGAGAGAAGCTCTGGCCACCACGGGGATGACCACCGCCACCACAAGCCGGTGTCCCGGAGCCGGAGGCGAAGCCAGGACAGCAGCCATTGGAGGCAGAGCCCTGGCAGTGGCTCCGATCAGAGGGGCTACAGCCGGCACCGCTCCACCAATGGCTTCGGCCACGAAGGGGACACCAATGGGCTGGCCCTGGTGTCGGGCTTCAAGCGGTTGCCACGCCGGGATGTGCTGATGAAGCCCATCACATCGGTCCTGGTGAAGCAGAAGCAGAATGAAGGTGAGGCCCTCCCACTCCCTCTGTCCCTGGGTCTTGTCAGCCGGTTTGTGCATCCCCCCTGGGGCAGAAGCGATGTCAGGGTTGATGCCAGGGTCTGGTGCCGTGCTGGGTGCACCAAACCCACCTGGCCTCAGCCTGGGGCTGCAGAGCTCAGCTTTGGGGCTGGCTAGTGCCATGCCCCAAGGGGAGCTGGGGCAGAATGGTGGGGATGGTGGCGATGGGGGACCTCAAGGTCTTGCATCTGCCTGGCTCCGGTACCATTACGGGCTCTCTCTGGTGCAGAGTATGGCCTGAAGCTGGGGAGTCAGCTCTTCATCAAGCACATAGTGGAGAGCGGGCTGGCGGCGAAGGGCAGCTCTTTGCAGGAGGGAGACCTCATCCTGAAGGTATGGGGGCTCANCGGTACCATTACGGGCTCTCTCTGGTGCAGAGTATGGCCTGAAGCTGGGGAGTCAGCTCTTCATCAAGCACATAGTGGAGAGCGGGCTGGCGGCGAAGGGCAGCTCTTTGCAGGAGGGAGACCTCATCCTGAAGGTATGGGGGCTCATGGGGCTCACAGCACTTGCTGGGGGGCTCATCTCCCCTCTTCCAGTGGCTCATCCCTGGCCAGTGTCACTGCAAGGTGCTTCTCTCGGCTGCCTGCGAAGGATGCAGCTTGGCTGGAGGCAGCACCAACTGGTGCCCGCACCCTGCCCCAGCTCCCTAGCTGTCCCCAGGGACCCTGTGGGGGCTGTTGGGGACCAGTTTCCCCCAGTACCAAAGCTGCCTGGTTGAGGCAGCCCCGCAGTGTTCAACCAGGGACGGTGGCTTGTCCCACTGCCACAGCAGGATCCCATCTGCCCTGCTGTCCCTGTGGCATGGGGTCACCTCCCATGAGTGCGTGTCCCTGCCGAGGGAGCAGTTGGCCCAAGGAGCTTGGGGGTGTTCGGGGCACGTCAGGTGAAATGATGCTTAAAGTATCTGGGGAGGAGGAAATAGAGGAGAGAGAGGCTTCATTTGCACGCATGGGCCAGGCCAACCCGTGGCTGCTGGGAACTGGGGCCAATGTAACTCCGGGGCAAACAGGAGGGATTTCATCCCAGCAATCCAGTGGGAAGAACTGCTGCACTGCAGGGAGATGCCAAACCCACCCTCTGCTGGGGGCCTGACTCCCTGGCACCAGTCCAGCGCATGGAAGGACAGTGCTGGGCCAAGGTCAGCTTCAGGCAGCGTCTGGGGGGGGGTCTCTGCAGCTCCTGCTGCCATGCAGGGCCCCCCTGCAGCTAAAGGTGGGAGTTAATTAGCCTCGCTAATTTGTTTCCTCTGTGCAGGATGAGGCCCCAGTGGGAGTGGGAGGCAGCCAGGAACAGGGACAGGGGCCAGCATGGGTGAAGCTGCAGGAGCTGGGGCTGGGAAGGGACAGGGAAGGTGGCAGTCGGAGCATCCCATTGGAGTGGGGCTTTCCTGGGGGCAGCTTTCCCGGGAGCAGGTGCCCTGAGGCCTCCTGCTCTGCTGCCTCCAGATCAACGGGGTGGCCAGCGAGGACATGTCCCTGGCTGAAACCCAGGAGCTCATTGAGCGGACAGAGGGAACCCTGACCCTGCTTGTGCTCCGGGACCACCGGCAGTTCCTGGTCAACATCCCCGACGTAGAAGAAAGCCAGAGTGACAGTTCCCGGATGGACGGTGAGAGGACACGGTGATGGGGCTGGGCACGCAGCACAGGGACTGGGCAGTCACTAATGTGTCTTCCCTCCTGCAGACATCTCTGACATTGACTCTGAACTGTCCCATCCGCCATCCCCCGAGACCTCCCCACGACTTCCAGCTGCTGCCAGGATGAATTCACCATCGTAAGGCCCGCTCTGTCCCCATGAGCCCCTCTTTCCCCTGTCACATTCCCTAGATCCTCCATGTTCTCTGTCTTTCTGGAGGGGCTGGTTCTCCTCCATCCCAGAGCCAGTTCGCTCTGGAGGTGGGGCTGCCATTCAGTCCCCAGCTTGCTCCACTGTCCCCACTGCCCTCTTGGCACTGCCTGTCCCTGCCCATCCAGTGCCTGCCTCTGTGACCTGCCTAAATCCTGCCCCAACTTTGTTCCAGGGAGAGGAGACGATTGAACAGGGACCCTGCAGCTGACACGGCCGTGGACGATGCTCGGGGCCCTGGTGAGTGAGCTCAGGGGGGAGTTAAGGGCACTGAGCGGGGACTCGTGTGTGTCTCTGCTGTCTGAATCCCCCTGGCAGAGCTGTGCCAGGTCTCCCTGTGCCTCGGCTGCCCTGGCAGCGATGCAGCCACTGTTTCCTCATGGACCAGCCCTTCTTCCCTGCAGACCTGCTGGAAGCTGTGGAGCGGGATGACCGCCAAGGCCCCCACCCCAGCCCCGCTGCCCGAGCTGCCCGCAAGGATGGGTACGTCTGCGAGAGGCGGTGGGGAAAGGCTGGGGGAGCTGGGGAGCTGCTGTGGTGCAGGGTTGAGGTCACAAGGCTGGTGACCCTCTGTGCTGTCCCTGGCGTGTCACTGCTGGGCCTGACCGTGGCTTTCCCCGGTGGCAGGTACAGTGCCGACTCCAGGGTCGTGCACTTTGTGAAGGCCAAGAGCGTGGGGTTGCGACTGGCCGGTGGGAACGACGTGGGCATCTTCGTGTCAAGCGTGCAGGAGGGGAGCCCGGCCGACAGCCAGGGTGTGCGGGAAGGGGACCAGATCCTGCAGGTACCCAGGGCTGGGAACGGCTCCAAACGCTCCTGCACCTGGACAGGCCCCATCCCTCTTGGGGATCCCCTGGGGTTCGGATTCCTGCTGGGCATCGTTTTGGGTCAGTGCTGGACCCGTGGTCTGAACCTATCAGGCTGGCTCCAAGGGGGACACTCCTGTCTCCAGCACCTTGCTAACACCCAGAGGGGTCCAGGCACCACCTCAGCTGGCCCAGAGGCCCTCCCCAGGGCTACTAGGAGTTGTGGCAGGCACTTGGGTCACAGGGAGCAGTTCCTTCTCCCACCCTGCCTCGGGCACTGCTGTCCCTGGGACCCCCACTGGGACCTGCACCCTCTGTCTCGCTGGCAGGGCCGTGTCTAAGTGCATTTCTGTGGCAGGTGAATGACACCAGTTTCCAGAACCTGACCCGTGAGGAGGCTGTGGAGTTCCTCATGAAGCTGCCACCGGGCGAGGACATCACGCTGTGGATCCAGAGCAAGCAGGACAGTGAGTGATGACCAGTCTCATCCCGGGCTTGTGCCTCTCCATCCTCTGTGGATCACAGCTGCTGGACTTGCCACAGCTCTTTCTGCCCCCACAGGGGGGTTCTTTCTTCCCTGCACCCCCCTTTCCCTCTCTTCCGGAGAGGTGGTGGGAGGAGACCAGACCATCCTGGTCCTGTTTGTGCCTTGCCCTCCTGGAGCACGGGGGCTTCCTGGCACAGCCTGGAGAGGCCAGTGTGTGCAGGGGGGTCAGGTCCTGCTTGAGAGCATCACGGTGTTCCCAGCGCCCTCCTTAGCAGCAAGGGATACTCTGGAGGCTCCCGGCCCAGCCCAGCTCCCTCCCAAATCTCTGCAGCATCTTCCTCCTCAGCGACCTCTTCCCCTGATGGTCCCTCTCACCCTGGGCTCCAGTTTACAGGAAGATGATCTCGTCCAACGTGGGTGACTCATTCTACATCCGAACGCACTTTGACTTTGAGAAGGACACGCCGTCGGGGCTCAGCTTTGTCCGTGGGGACGTCTTCCACGTGCTGGACACCATGTACCGGGGCAGGCTGGGGAGCTGGCTGGCTGTGCGCATGGGCAGGGACCTGCAGGAGCAGGACAAGGGCATCATCCCCAACAGGAGCAGGTAAGGCCAGAGCCAGGGGATGGCTCCCCAGTGAGATGGGGACATGGATGGTGGGCCCAGTAAGAGGCAGGGCAAGGGCTGATGGAGCAGTGGTGGGAAGTGTGAGCTGGTGAAACCCCCTCTGAGGGGGTGATGGGGCAGTTGATGCTCTGGTTGCGCAAGGTCTCAGAGGGAAAAGGCTACCACAGCCTCTTCTGGCTGTGTCCCTGAGCACAGATGCTGGCCTTTCCTGCTTTGCTCCTCAGAGCAGGGGTAAATCCAGAGGGTCCATGTGCTGAGCTCTTTTCCCTCCCAGGGCCGAGCAGATTGCCAGCCTGGAGTTGGTGCTGAAAGCCACATCTGGTGCCAACCCCTCTGGGGCACGGGCTGAGTTTTGGAAGCTGCGGGGCCTGCGAGGTGCCAAGAAGACGCTGCGGAAGAGCCGGGAGGACCTCTCTGCCCTCACAAAGCAGGGCCACTACCCGCCATATGAGAGGGTGGTCCTGAAGGAAGGTGGGTACCAGGGCTGTGTCCCCAGTCACCCAGACCCACCCAGGGGACATCGGCCCCAGAGCTACCCCACTGTGGGTGCTGCTGGGCTCGGCTCTCCTGGGAAGAGTGGGGCAGGTCACAGGCCCATGGGCACCTTGAGGAGTGGGGCTAGACCCCTGAGTGCTGGGAGCTCTGCCCTCACCCCCAGCCTCTCTGAGCCGGTCTGTCTTCTCCCCACAGCCAGCTTCAAGCGGCCGGTGGTGATCCTGGGCCCCATTGCAGACATTGCCATGCAGAAGCTGAGCACAGAGATGCCCGAGCAGTTCGAGATTGCCCGTAAGTGCCCCCAACGCTGGGCAGAAATCATATCCAGCTGCCAGACCCTCAGTGTCCAGGGCTGTGGGAGCTCTTTACCCATGGTTGTCCCAATCCTGCCTCGTTGCCCCCTCCCCGTGACACCCCAACACCTTCCTGGACTCAGTCACCCTCCCCATGCCCCAGACATCCCCGCCTTGAGGGACACAGCCCCAGGGCAGGGCACAGCCAGACCCAGCCTGGGGGAGATGCCACGTCTCCCCCAGCCCCTCTCACACCATGTCCCCATGCCCTGCAGCGAGCGTGCCCCGAGACGGCGCTTCATCCAAGGTCGTCAAGTTGGACTCGGTGCGGCAGATCGCAGAAAAGGTGAGAGACCTTCCTCGTGTCCCCGGAGCAGGGTGGGCCAAGGCCTGGGGGGGAGCCCACAGCCTCCGTCCCTGTCCCCAGTGGGGCTGATGGCCATGCCCTGCCCCAGAACAAGCACGCCCTGTTGGACATCACGCCCTCGGCTGTGGAGCGCCTCAACTACGTGCAGTACTACCCCGTGGTGGTGTTTTGCGAGCCTGAGAGCCGGCAGGGCATCAAGGCCATGCGCCAGTGGCTGGCGCCCGACTCGAGGAAGAGCTCCCGGCGCCTCTACGCCCAAGCCAACAAGATGAAGAAGTACTGCAGCCACCTCTTCACTGCCACCGTCAGCCTCAGCGGCAGCAGCAACACCTGGTACGAGGTGATCAAGGACATCATCAGGACGCAGCAGAGCCAGCCCGTTTGGACGGCGGCGGAGCAGGTATGGAGCACGGGGTCCCTGTGGCAAGGCTCAGCCTGCCGGGGCTGCAGCCAGGCAGGGGATGGGGCTGCACACCCGCCCCCTTGCCCCGACCTGAGGTTCCTGCCCCACAGGCAGATGTGGCACTGGAGGACAGTCTGGACCTGCTGAACCCACCGAGCGTGTCGGCCTCAGGCTACCTGACCTGCGACAGTCACGCCAACAGCGACTACGACACGGACGGCGAGACAGGCGCCTACACCGATGGCGAGGCGGAGGACGCCTACGACCAGCCTGGGCTGGCCCGCTCCTCTGAGCCAGCACAGATGTCACCAAGCCATGGCCTGAGCGAGCAGGTGGGTCCCCCGTACTGGTNATCACCGGGGGCTGCTCCTTGGGGCTCACAACACCCTGCTCCCCGGGATGTGGGACTGGGCAGTGCCCTGTTCCCTTTTGCTGTGCCGAGGGACAGCCCCGAGGGCTGTGACCCAGGGTCCTGGCAGGCTGGGGCCGGGCTGTGCGTGCAGAGCAGTTAAAGGCAGTGGTAGGGAAAAGCAGAGGTAGTTTCCCAGCTCGGTACAACAGGTCTAACAGGGAGGTTGTTTCCACCCCCAACAGAGCCAGGGAGGAGGAGAAGCGGGTCTTAAGGGTGCTGCTGCCCGTAAGGCTGAGACTGGGAGCTGCTGGCTCTCCCTCAGGGGTGCCAGTGCGCACCCACACGCTGGGGTACAGGGTCAGCGCTCCTCTGGGGCTGTGCTGGGGCGAGCCCCAGTGCTGTGCTTCCAGCACCATCCCCACCTGGGGAAAGGCACCGATGGTGAATTTAAAAGCACTATCTGTGGTGACTGGATGGGGTGACCTTTTGCGCAGGGTTCTGTCTCCTCCTGCCAGCACCAGGCTGAGGCAAGGGAGCCTGTGAAGGGGCAGGACAGGCACCATGCAGGCACTGTGAGGCAGGGAGGGGTGAGTGGAGGGGGAGGAGGTACCCAAACCGTGGCACCACAGGCCCTGACACTGCTCAAGCTGGGTATGAGACCCCCAGAGTCTCCCACTGTGTCCTGAGTAAAACAGAAGAGGTGCAGGATTAGGCCCTGATGGGGACCAGAGGGCTCCGATGAGGGCAGGTGGCCCCGAGCTCACTCCTGCCTGGCCCCAGGCACACGCAGTGACAGCCAGGCACAGCCAGAGGCTCAGAGGAAGATGGGCTGCTCCTGCCCAGTCAGTAAGCGGTACGTGGAGGCCGGCATGGTCTTGATGTGGACCTAGGCAGAGACACGCACGTCAGCTGGGAGACATCAGACCCCTGGCTGGAGGCAGCTGGTGCAAAATGCTGAGCCCAGCGTGCTCTGTGTGCTCTGGCTGTCACCCAGCCTGGCCCGGCTCACCTCGCTGACCGCCTGCGTAAGGATCTGGATGATCTTCTCATGAGACGTTGCCACCACGCTCTGCCCGTTGATCTCGATGATGCGGTGCCCCACGCGGATGCCACCTCTCTCTGCGATGCCCCCACGCATCAGGCTGCAGATCTGGGGAACAGGGAGCACTGCTTAGATGAGAGCTGTGCCCCACAGCTCAGGGCCACGGGCAACCACCTCCCCAAACCCCTCTCATCCGTGCAGGCTCCCAGCAAGAGCTCTGGACTTGGATGCTGTCTCCTCCAGCCCACGGGCACACAGCAAGGGCAGGAATGTCCCTTTGTATTGCTGCCACCAGAGCGATGTGCTGAGCTGTAGGGCAAGGGCAGCCCCCGGTGTTGTTCTCTGGCTGACAGAGAGCTCAGCTCCCTCCGTCCACCCAGCGAGCCCCCCTGCTCCCATCAAGCCTGGGCTGCAGAGCCAGAGCTTTTCCCTGGGGTGGCAGCTCCTGCGTGGGTGTGGGGTAACTGCGTCTCCAGATGGGGAGCACCGGTTGGTGCGTGATGCAGCCGTGCCACCCCCTCCACAGCCCACCCACCCCATCAACGCCCACGGGTGCTGGAAATGCTCCTCTCTGCCTTGCCAACACAGCCACTGTGGAGCCCAGAGCAGGGCGCGGCTGGGGCACTGGGGACAGCAACGTGACACTAAGGTCACGCCAAGGAAGCCAGGAAGAAACCACCACCCCAAAAGCAAACAGCTGAGGAGCACTAGGGAGATGGATGCAACCACCGGAGTTGCAGGAGAGCTATGAAGAGCCTTTTGCTGTGGCACAGCAGAGCCCTGCAAAACCTCAGCCCTGGCAGGCACAAGCAGCGCTGGAGCTGTGCGCTCCTCCGTGGGGACACAGCCAGAAACGTGTGTCCCTCAGGGGCAGCTGAAGCCCTTGGCTGACCCCAGCCTGGGAACTCACCACGCCGTTCTCGACACAGAAACCCAGCTGGTACTTGGAGTCGGGGCGGCGGATGACAGCTGTAGTGACAGGGGGACAGTGCACGATGTTCAGCGTCACCTCTGTCTGGTGCTTCAGCTCCTGGAAGATGGGATGAGGCTTTGTCAGACTTTGGAGAGCTATTTGGCGTGGTTGAGAGGGGTGATGCCCTCACAGGAGGGCTGAGGATTAGCTGCTTGTTTTCAATGGTGAAACTGAGGCACACACAGGGATACTGCCAGGCTCAAATTCAGAGAGAAGAACTTAAAAATTCAGTTCAGAATGTCCCACTTTTCCCCTGAGGCCACACTTTCCTTGCTTTCAGCTCATTCTTGCCTGGGAGACAGAAGATGCAACAGGTTCCCTCCAGGACAGGCACCTGCCTCCTCACCCACCCCTCTCCTTGGGGAGGGCCCTGCCTGCACCCCACCACAGCAGGTTTAGTCCCCAGCTTTGGCCCTGCCTCATCACATCCCTTCCTCCCAACCACTCCAACCAGGGTCTGTCACAGCCCACAGGATGGGTATGGCCCCCCACACTCCTGCCCCCTCTGGCCCCCAAGCCAGGAGCATCAGGAGAGACCCCGGCAATAGACACTCCCAGGCTGGTCCCCGTCCCTGCCAGGGTGGCAGCAGGAGGTCACCCCCCCAGCTCACCCGGATGATGCTCTGGCAGGAGGTGAGGGGCAGCCCCACCAGGCTGGTCCCGTTGACGGACATGAGGCGGTCCCCGATGCTCAGCTCGCCCGACCTCTCCGCGGGGCCACCGTGCATCAGGTTGGCGATGACCACAGTGGGCAGGATGGAACCCCAGCCTGACTCCACGATGGCGATGCCCAGGATCTCCCCCTTCTGCTTCTGGATGCAGACCTGGTGGGGGGAACAGATAGGGGTATGTGTCCCAATCCCAGCACAGCTGTCCTGGGCTCACAGCCTGCTGGGGTGGGGCACAGTTTTGTAGGGAGCAGCCCAGCTTCTCAGGGAGGGGACAACATAGAGGTGCCAGCGGGTACCCCACATTGTCCCCACCCCTCCAACGCAGCTCTTACGTCCTTGCAGTTCTCCTGCCGGGAGAAGTGGGTCAGCTCCGCGTTGTATTGCTCCTGGTCCTCGAGGGCACGGCTGTACTGGCGAGGGCTCAGCTCACTCGGGTCAATGCTGTTGGCCTCCAGGAAGCGCTGGTAGGCCACGCCGAACGCCTGCCCGATGGCCTGAGCGATAATCTGGGCCTGGGGAAAGAGGGGTTGTTCATGCCCACAGCCCAGAGCCAACGGTCTCATGGCCAAACTAGAGTCAACACCTGCCAGCGCCCTGCAATGCCCAGCACTAGGAGCTCCAGGGCATCCCAGCTCCTCCCCTGCCTGCACTGACCCTTTCATGGTGCCAATACTCCCCCCCTTTTTTTCTGGCCCCCTCTATGTGGCAGAGTTGCTAAGATTGGGCTCCTTCCCCGTCTCCATGCGAGTCAGAGCACAGGGACCCAGAGCACCCCAGCATGACAGGGCCCAGGACCCCAACGCCACCCTGCCCTCCCGAGGGACTCGCGTGTCGCCTCACGTCAGCTGAGTGGAAGACGTGGCAGATCATCTTGTAGAGCCGCTTCTCCTCTGCCACCTCTGACCGCTGAGGCAGTTTCCGGCGCGCCATGAGCACCACGAGGGAGCCGATGTCGGCGATGTAGGAGATGGTCTGAAGGGAGTGATCCATCATGGCCTCCTGGTAAGGGGGGACACGGGTAAAGACACTCAGCCCTCCCTGGCCCGATGGACCCCATGGGCAGCTTGGGAGCCAGCCAGGCACCACCGTGCTGGGACACAGCCCAAACGCCTGCACACGCTGGGCAGAAACTACGCTAAAAGGTACAAAGAGCTCCTTCGATCAAGTACTCATCTGTGTCTCTGGGTGCTGTCAGAGGACAAGGCAGCTCTTCCCTCTTACTGTAAAGCAGCAACTAATCCTGAGGTAAAAAGCTACAGAAGTTTCAAGCTTAGGTTTCCTGGAGCTTGGTCTGGGAACCCGGCAGCACCCATGAGGTGCAGTTTGCATGAGAAGCCTCATGCAGCCACGCAGAGAGCCAAGGGACAGGACACGCCTGTGTGGGATGGCTGCAGAGTGACATGTCTCCTCCCAGACACGTGTCCTTGCCCGTAGGCCATTCTTGGGCATGACCTCACTGGCAACGCAGAGATCCTAAGGTCAAACAGGAAGGTTTCAGCAGCCCCAAAGCCATGCGGGTGCTCGCGTTCCCCGCTCACCTGCGTGTCAGCCGTGAGCACCTTGATCCTTTGGGTGGAGACAAACAGATCCACCTCCGTCATGGGCTGGGACTCCCCCTCCGGTGCCTGCAGAACAAAGCACCCAGGAGATGTCACTGCTGCTGCCACGACTCATCTGGGTCCCTGCCCCACAGCTGGAGGTCCTAAGCACTGCCCCATGCCTGGGCTGTGCCCGGCTGGTGGCAGTCATGCCCCCCTACCCTCCTGCACCTTGATCCTGTCCACGGCCTCCTGGGCCTGCGCCATGCGGACGCTGGTCGGGGGGTTCCTCTCTGAGACCAGCTGCGTGGAGCCCAGGTACTTTGCCCCAAAAATCACACCATCCAGCAGATCCTCCGGGTCGCAAGGGCCTGGAACTGAGGCATTGGGAGGGACTAAGCAGGGGCTGGTCCCCCACCTCTGAAAACTGGGGGTACCAACTCCTGCTGCCCGTTAGCTGCATTCCTACAAATGGCAAAGCAGCTCAGTGTTTGGTGGACAGGCTCCTGCCATCACCAGGGGATCAACTCTGACCCCAAGGCTTCCCTCTTCCCTCAGGGACACCCTGGCATCCCTCCTTCTCCCTTCCCAGGCCTGAACATCCCCCCTCCCTGATCCCTGGAGCACCCCCACTCTGTGATGGGCGAGCTGGGATCAAACGAGCCACCTGGAACCTGCAGCCACATGGGCATGTTGGTATAGAGCCAGGTGCTCCCCCCCGACTGGGACCCATGGCCACCCCGCTGCATTTGGAGTCAGAGCAGGAGGTGGTGGGTCAGGACTCCCGTGTACTTTTGCTGCTCAAGCGTAGAAGCAACTCACCCTCTTTGAAGGCCAAGCAGGAGGACGGGGGTTCCCTGTTCTGCAAAGTGACAAGAGAGCAGGTGAGGCTCTGGCTGGGATCCCAGGGATTCAGCCTGCCCATCCTGTGGCCAGGCTGCCCCTGGAGCACCAGCAGTGTCCTCAGGCTGGTGGGATCAGGGGGTGCACAGTCCTGGGGTCAGAGGCTGTTTGGACGCACCAGCCTCTTCCCCGGGGCATGTACAGATCAGCCAGCCATGCAAGTATGGCCCCCGCATTCAGGGCAGCAGGAGCCAAAGTCAGTACCGAGAGTCTTGTCTGGGCACCCCAGCAGCATGATGCCCTGTAAGACCCAAGGAAAAGACATCCCTGGCTCCTGTCTACCCCCACCCAAAACCCCATGAGGGAGCAGAGCCAAGAGGCACGTCCTGGCTCACTGTTGCAGCCTGTACGTGATGCACTCACAGTCACGCTGCTTTGGGGTGGCTGCTCTGCCTCTGGGGCTGGAGTGGGAGGCAGGGTCACCCAAGCCAGCTCTGGGGAAGCATCCTGATTGCTCTCACAGGTGGAGTCGACCTTGCAGAGCCCCTCTTGACAATACAAGCCACTGGAAGACCCCTTCTCTGAGCTCTGTGGCCTCTCCAGCCCTTCAGGTGTCTCCACAGCAGCCGGTTCTTCCTGAGTCTGCAGCATCTCCAGGTTGGTCCCAGCCAGGACATCAGACCGTGCCAAGGGTGTCTCGGTGCTGGCCTCAGGCAGCCCCCCCTCGTAGCACAGGAGGCTCAGCAAGTCCTCCCGGTCGGCCTCAGCAAAGAGCAGGCCGTGGCAGGGCCGGGAGCAAGCCGAGTGCTGGCCACAGCAGGGCCGTGTCTCTAAGCCCTGGCCTGTGGCCACATGCAGCGGGCAGGGCTGACACTTGCCCTGGCACTGCCCATAGCTCCGCTGGGTCTGCTGTAGGGCCGTCAAAGGGGCTGTGCCAGCACTCGTGGAGGGCAGTGGGCCCTGCTCTGAGGCAGGTGAGTGGTCGGAGAGGCTGGAGTCAAGGGTCTGGAGCTGGACCAGCAGGCCCTGGAGCTCCGAGGGTTCATCCTCTGCATCCTCAGGGGCCTCGTCCAGCTCCATGCCCATCAGGTCGCCGCTGCTGGGGTCTCGGGGGTGTCCTGTGTCCCGAGGGGTGCTTCTGGCACCGGGTTTCCAGCCAGCATAGTCCCGTGGCCCTGCAGCCCCTGCCTCGTCATCTGTCTCTCTGCCCAAGTCCCGGCAAAGCTCGTCTTGTCCACCCGCACCCTCTCCGAGGTCCGAGGATGAAACAGCGCCCGAGCCGGGCCCCAGAGCCCTCCGCTGGCCCTCGGGGCCAGGCTGGTCCCGCCCGGAGCCGCAGTTAGGGAGCAGGGTGACGAGGCGAGGCCCCTCCGGCTGCCCGGCACCCACCCGGTGCGCAGGGGCGCCAGGCCGCACCGCGGACCCTTCCTCCGTGTCCATGGCCGGAGGCTCCGGGGCCTCGTCACCGCCGGCATCAGAGGCGGTGGGCGCAGCCGCCTGGAAATCCATGCTGCTCTCCATGGCCTGGCTCCGGCCCGGGGGCGCCACAGCCAACCCCACCGGCTCCCCTCGCCGGTCCGGGCAGACGCTCTGGCGGCCACCACCGCCCCGGGAGGGGACGGTTCCGCCGCTTCCGCTTCCGGGAGCCGCCGTCGCGCACGCGCAGTGCCGCACGCCCCCCTCCCGGCGTGCCCCGCGGCGCCCAACATGGCGGCCCGGGTGCTGCTGCGGGCGGCGCGGGTGGCGCTGCCGGGCCCGGCCCGCGGATACGCCAAGAAGCCCGGTGAGCCTCGTCCCGCCGCTTGTCTCCGCTAGTGCCCCCGCCTCCGGGGCTGGCCCACGGCCCTCAGCCCCCGTCCGCGCTCCTGAGTCCCCCTGCGGCCCGGTCATGCGTCCCCCGGGCCCTCCCCAGTGGCTGCCCGGTCCCCTCCTCACGGCACCTCGCCCCGTCCCCGGCTCCCGTCCGTTCCCCTGCCAGCATCTCTGTATCCCCGGCCTTGACCGTGCCCTTGTCCCCGCAGCTGTGAAGTCCAAGGGCAAGACCGCGCCGAAGGAGGTGCTGCAGGGCCCGGAGGTCTGCACGGACCCCGTCATGCTCACCTCCTATGCCATGGGGGTCAATTACTTCAAGGAGGGCCCGGAGGTGGCCCTGAAGCCCGACTCGGAGTACCCCGACTGGTAGGTGGTGCCCAGTCCCCTTGTCTGTGTGCAGAAGGGGAGTCCCTCTTGGGGGCCCATCCCTACAGAGGTGCCATCCCGGAGGCACAGGTGAGTGGAGGAGAGACAGGGAGCTGCTCTGGGAAGAGGAAAACTGCCGCTCTGCAGCCCAGAGACCTTCCCTGGGGCCCAGGGGAGGAGAGCACGCAGCACCCCGTATGTGGTGGGTGAGGGATCTGCATGTCCTGCTCACAGCCATCGCTCCATCCTGTGCTTGTCCTTTTGCTCTCCCTGCTGCAGCCTCACATCCTCTGCCTTCACTCCCAGGCTCTTCAAGATCCACCTCGGGCCCCCCAAGAAGCTGGAGGAGCTGGACCCTGACTCAATCGAGTATTGGAGGCGCCTGCGGAAGTACAACACGTGGCAGCGCAACAGGCTGAAGAAGGGCAAGAAGCTATAGGTGCCGGCAGAGCTTGGGGCGTGGGGGCTGCCCTGAGTGCCAGTGCAGGTGGGACCAGCTCCTGCTTTTGGTCTCTTCTTCTTGCTGTAAATTAATAATAAATCTCTGTGAGGCTGATACCTGGCTGTGGCAAACCCAGGTCTTTAGCAAGATAAATGCGGGGCCTCCCTCATGCTGGGGGGCTGGTGAGGGGCTGAGGCAACACAGGCCCCAAATTCTTGGTGTATTTGCTAAAATGGAAGCTCAATTTTTCCCTCGTAGAGGGAGTCTGTGCCGCCAAATGGGTCCTGCTCCCTGCTCTGTCACAGCCTGCACTGCAAGGGCCTCATGTCCCCATGGGGGGTGTAGTGGGTTTGCGGTGGGGAATGACTCCACTGGTGTCGCTGTGTCCTCTGGGGGAGCTTTGAGGGGCTGAGCAGCCTGTGCTCCCCGAGGGCAGGGGAACGGGGGCCAGGCTCTGGCACTGCAGTGGGCGAGGTGAGGGGTGACATGGTGGCCCCTTGCAGTGCCACCCCCACTCTGTGCTCTCGCTTCCTCCGGCAGCAGGAGACTGGAGAGGGACTCTTTGTCACAGAATCACATGGGGTTGGAAGGGACCTCTGGAGATCATCTCCTCCAACCCCCTGCCAGAGCAGGTCCACCCAGAGCAGGTCCCACAGGAACGTGTCCAGGCAGGTTTTTAATGTCTCCAGAGATGGAGACTCCACCACCTCTCTGGGCAGCCTCTGCCAGGGCTCTGCCACCCTCACAGGAAAGAAGTTCCTCCTCATGTTTAGGTGGAACTTCTTATGTTCAAGTTTGTGCCCGTTTTCTCTTGTCTTATCCTTGGGCGCCACTGAAAAAAGACCAGCCCCATCCTCCTGACACCCACCCTTTAAGTATTTATAAGCATTGATCAGATCCCCCCTCAGCCTTCTCTTCTCTAGACTAAAAAGACCCAAGTCCGTCAGCCTCTCCTCGTAAGGCCCCTCCTCATCTTTGTAGCCCTCTGCTGTCCCCTCTCCAGCAGTTCCCTGTCCTTCTGGAACTGGGGAGCCCAGAACTGGTCCCAGTGGCACAGATGGGGTCTCTCAAGGGCAGAGCAGAGGGGGCAGGATGACCTCCCTCCCCCTGCTGGTCCCACTCTTCCTGAAGCCCCCCAGGATGCCATTGGCCTTCTTGACCACCAGGTCCCATTGCTGGCTCATGGGCATCCTGTTGTCCCCCAGGACTCCCAGGTCTTTCTCCTCAGAGCTGCTCTCTAGGAAGTCGGTGTAGTGACAGGACAAGGGGTAATGGTTTTAAATTTGAAGAGGGGAGATTTAGATTAGATATTAGGAAGAAATTCTTTACTGTGAGGGTGGTGAGACCCTGGAACAGGTTGCCCAGGGAAGTTGTGGCTGCCCCATCCCTGGAAGTGTTTAAGGCCAGGCTGGATGGGGCTTTGAGCAACCTGCTCTAGTGGAGGTGTCCCTGCCCAGGGACAGGGGGGTTGGAACTTGATGATCTTTAAAGGTCCCTTCCAACTCTAACCATTCTATGATTCTATGACCAGCAGCTGCTGGGATGCCGTGCAGTGAAGACAGGGTCTTCCCCACAGCAACAGGGGCCTCGCTACTGTGTCCCCTCCCTGTCCCCAGCCTGGCAGAGCCCAGCAGCTTCCCCTGGACCAGGACTCACTGCCCTGTGGCTCCTGCCTGGCCTCAAGCTGGGCCGTGGGGACAAAGCAGCCACCTGGGAGATCCTGCAGCGAGGAAGGGGCGATGGAGTCGCTGCCTGGCCCAGCAGCAGCCCTCTGGGCATTTTAAATTGGAAGAGGGGAGGAAGAGGAAGAGCCCACTGGGCTGCTGCTGGGCCAGGCAGCGACTCCATCGCCCCCCAGCCTGAGGCGTCCGGGTTGGTGGCTGCGACACCCCCGTGGTGGCACAGGAAGCGGCAGAGGAAAGCAGAAGTGCAACGCAGGGGGGGTGTGTCGGGGAGATTTTGGGTTGAACCCTCATTTCCTCTGCCTGGGGCTCGGTGCGCACCCTGGGAGCTGACGGGGCTCAAGCCGGGGCTCAAGCCGGGCCGTATCCCGCGGTGAGTGCCCTGTCCCTGCTGCCGGGCCCCCTCCTGCAGCTCGCCCTCCCCTCGCCACCCTCTCTCCAGCTCCCCCAAATCCAGCAGGGGGTGAGCAGGGGGGCACTCGAGTCCCTGCCCTCTGTCTCAGAGCTCCCCCCCCACCTCAATTTGGGGTTGTGTCACCCAGCCACCACGGATGGCTTAGTCCTGGGGACAAGCAGCCGCCTGGGGTGGGTCGGTGGGGAGGGACTCAGGGGGAGGAGGAGGAGGGAGCCCGTCCCTGTCCCTGGGTGCTGCCCCCATCCAGAGTGGCTTCTGCCCTGCCCCCATTGCTGCTGAAGCTGTTGCCCAGGGTCAAGGGGAGCTGTGGTGGGTCCCAGCCCCAGGACCCCCATGTACCCTCCCGTAACCCCTCTGCAGACTCCTCATTGAGACCCGGCAGGGCTCGTCCTGGCTGTGGGGCCACCACCCAGGGGCCTAGTGACAGTGGGGGGGCTGCTGCCAGAGGGAGAGGAGTCCCCAGGCTCAGCCCTCAGTGATGGGACCCATTCCCCGTGTCTCACAAAAGGACGGGGAAGGTGACAGGGGACATCCCCTCTTTCCAGTCCCTTGGACCCCATCCTGCAAAGGTCCCTGTCCTGGGGCAGGGCTAACGTGGCCCTGGCTCCTTGCCTGAGGCCAGGGGTGAGCGGGGTCCCCTGTGCCATTGTCACGGGTCTTGTCCCCTGAGCATGGAGGGGGAGCTGGTGTCATTCCTGGCTGGCTGCTGCAGCCAGATCCAGCAGTCCCACCCAGCCAGATCCCAGCACCTCCCCAGGGAGGCCAAAAGCCTCCCGGTCTCCTGTGGGGAGGTGACCCAACGCCAGCGAGCTCGTGCTGGTGCTCTCCCCACAGCCACCCTGTGCCCAGCGGTGTCCAGCGGGGTGCAGGTGCCTGTCACTGTGTCACCAACTGATGTTTTGTCCCCTCCGTGTCCCCAGGCAGGCGGCGGTGGGGTTGGGACGGGATGGGGGACTGGAGCATGCCCATCAGCTCGCTGGGCGAGGAGGTGATGGCCCGGCTCTGCGAGCTCCTGGATAACGCTGGCCGGGGCTGGCGCAAGCTGGCCGAGGTGGCCGGGGTGGAGAAACGCTTCAAGTGCAGGTAGGGGCTGGGGGTCCATCCCCCACGGGGTGACAAAATGCACTTGGCACAGCCCTGCCATGGGCTGAGAGAGGGACAGGCAGGTCCCTTGGCCACCCCATCGTGGCCACAGCCTGGGCTGGGGGCACTGCTGAGTCCCCCGGTGGGGTTCCCCATCCTCCCAGTGCGGGAGGTGGGCTGTTTCACTGAGCACTGTGGGCGCCTTGCAGCGCAGAGGAGCTGGAGATGTGCTCGCTGAAGGTGCTGGAGCCCCATGGCAGCCCCACGCAGTGCCTCCTGCAGCTCCTGGCCGAGCGTGACTGCACCCTCAGATACCTGCTGGGCTGCCTGGAGAGGATGGGGCACACACGGGCCTGCCAGGTCCTCAGCAGCGCTGGTAGGGATGGACAGCAGGGTCCCACGGGGCCTGGAGGGGGTCACTGGGGGACAGTGGCTCAGCAGAAGCAAAGCAGGGGGAGATGAGGAGCAGCTCTTCCTGCTGATGGTCTTGCTCTGGGTAGAGGAGCCCTGGGATGGGATGGATGCAGTAGGGTGGGATGGGATGGGATGGATGCAGTAGGGTCAGATAGGATGGGATGTGGTGTGCTGGAATAAGGGGGTGGACAACGGGATGTGGTGGGACAAATCATGATGGGATAAGAAGGGATGGAACAAGGTGGAGTGATATGGGACCGGGTACAATGGGACAAGATGGGATGGAGTGGGGTGTGGTGG
>JAHREE010147919.1:34431-50586 GCA_033628505.1 Tringa tobata | reverse complement strand
AAGGGGTGAGCTGCTTCCGTGGCCGTTCCGTATGCAGATTTCTCATCAGGCTCAGCCACAGATCTCCCCGAGAAACAATGAGTTCCCAGTCTCAGGTGTAAACCTGAGTAGACCAAATCTACTCAATATGGTGTATTATGGTGATTAAGCAAGGTCAGAATAAACCATTAACATCTGCAATACACGCAAACCCAAGACAAATATACTTAGTGTCTATACAAAATAAACAGTTGATGAGGAAAAATGGAAATAATTCTTTCCAAAAAAAACCAAAAACCCAAAAAACCCAGAAATCTCCAGGAGATGTTAGTGTATCACCTAGACAGCTATACCATTTTATAAAACAGAATTTCATGATGATTCCAAAAGCCTGACAATAATTCTCTATTTTAGACAAGAATAACAGTTCTTTTGTTCCGGCTGCTCTTCAGCTGACGCCTTTCAAGTAGGGAACAATCATTTTCAGTTTCAGAGGAAGCCAAAAGAGATTACCTGTATTTCATCTCATAATCAAAGCTGTCCTATTTGTAGTATGGTCTATATTTGAATCTTATTTGCCTATGTGAAGATACTTCATATGCATTTAGCTTTATACATTGTGTGTTACTGAAACCCAAAAAAGCAGAACCATATTCTGTTTCCTTGCAAGTAAATGTAATTTTTTGCTTTGATTTCAGAGATAACAGCATTGGGTCCTGAATACAGATGGGAGGTAACAGAACAAACACCACACCATGGCTCACTAAGGTGCAGGAAGGTAGCACCTAAACTTCTAAAGCCACTAATGGGGCTGACAAACCTACAGAAAGGCTCTAGGAAAAGTTTCAGAAACCCACCCCAAACCAGCCAAACACCAGTGCCCCCCCTCAGCAGGCTCCCGTTAGAGAAGGAATGCCCAAACACCTCTGCCCTGGGCTTTGCCAATAGGTGTGTGCTGTGGTATTCCTTGTGTCCATTACAGCCTGCTGCTTCCAGCAAATCTTCATCCCACCTGCATTCCCAGAGAGAAAGGTGTGAGGGGTACCACTAATCTGCTTCTCATATCACCATAACATTAGTTAAAATGGCATCATTTGGTATACTGACTACTACAAGCAAGTATTTCTCTAAACTTTCTTGTACATAATATAAAAGAGAATCTATTTCTGTTTATTTACTCACTGCAGACATAAAAATTTTATGGTTTTGTAAATATACTGTGTACAAACACTTTTGGATGATTATCCTCAAGGATTGTCTTGGGATGTAGATAAACTATAAGAAATTGAGGTTGGAACATTGCTCACTGTAACACTGTGTTTGACTACGAACATGCTTTTTCCTCCATAACTACATAAATTCTTGTCAATCAACAGGGATTACTCACTCAAACCCAGAAGCACCTACACTGACTTTAGAACTGGGGCTGAATTCAACCATTTCTTTCTCCCACCTCAAATTTTGCTGACATCTTTCAGCTGAAGATAAACAAGTGGCAAACATTATGTGGCAAAAAACATATACGTGCCGTACATCAAGGAAATATTTTTTAGTTCAGTGCTGTATCTACAGCTCAGCAGATAAAATCTAAGGAGCCCTGGCAGTGTTCTCCACTACTCTAAGTTCCTCTATCACCACCAGCACCGCAGCAATTGCCATTGCAAGGAAAGCCATGATAAGCAGGTGGCTAATCAGCAAACTCTATGAAATGATTTGGCAATTTCTACTTAGTTCTTGGTGGATAATCATGCATGTCCCGCAGGCTGCCAGTGCAGCTGAGGATCCAGTTGGCAGGCTAGACCAATTTAGGAATGAGTAGATGAAGACATGAGAGAAATCTTAGATTAAACTCCGATTGCCTGGCACGTTTTATAAGAGATAACAGGGACACAAGGCGAAAGAAGCCAGTCCTCAGGGAATTTTCCTCACACAGTAACTGTGTGTTCAGTTTGCTCCAGCAGCTTGAAATATGGCTAAGAAAAATAATGGCCAGAGTAACTCCCTCTGGCCAGAGCCGTGGTGGAGCCAGAAGCATCTCTGCTTATTTCCCTCACCCACTGCTCAAGCTCGGGGACTCGGCTCTGCCCGGCTCGCTCGAAGTGGCACGTCCGACTGCTGTCACCAGCACTGACAGCTCCTACACCTTGCCTTCCTTTTAAGTAGGGAAGAAAATACATAGGAAGAACGAGGTGGTGAAAATCTAGCTAGATTTCAGCTTTGATCACCTCCGTTGGGCACTTGGAAAATCACTTCGTAAGTAATGAAGTCAAACGTACCGCTGGCTGCCCTCAGCATGTAGGGGAAGAATCATCTTCATCTGATCACATAAATATTCAACAAAAAACAGGTTTTGACTTTCTGCAGAGCGCTCATTACACAGACCAACTTTTAGTCTGATTGCTTCAACCACTGTACCTCTTAGCATAATTTATATCACGACACAAGCATTTTAGCACATAAATTAAGCTACCTCTGAACAGACAGAATTAAATATGCTAAATAGCTTTTTTGCAGGCATAGGTTGACTGAGTCATTCATTGCGTTTACAACATTGTGCTACAAAGCAAACATAAAATGGAAAATATAGTATGTCAAATAGAAGTAAACAATCTCTCATTTTAGACATTTAAGCAAAAGCTGAAATGCATGCTCAAAATAAACCAACATCAAAAGTTTGTAACTGTCTAGTGAGTATTTCTTGCGTTGTGTTATGTCATTGCTTTGCAAAAAGGCATTTTGAGAGGATGAATTGCTTTTTGAATAACAGCTCCACCTTATTTCAAGTGATTCTCCTGTGGCTCACACCAGTGTGAGTGACTGGGTGCACGTTGTCCCCGGGAGTGTCCCTGTGCCGCGCTGGCGGTGACTGCCTCTCAGTTTCCCCACCATGTCTTAGCAACGTGTTACGAAGGACTTTGTTTGCAGAAACAATTTATTTTTAGAAGATATACTTGAAGTTCAAACCTGTAGCACTCTCTGTGAGTCATCATCTTGGAAATTCAGGCGCTCCTGAAGGCAGCTGTGTCAGAGTGGGACGGAGAGCTTTCCTGTGATGGCACTGTGTGTGACAGTGTCACCTATTTGAGAGAGCAGAGCAGATGTCGTTTTCCTCCTGCCAGGCACAGGGGTCTCAATTCCTTTCCAAAGACTTGGCAAGGCAGGAGTTACTCATAGAAGTCAGACTCAATAACCCACCAGTGGGTTGGTTATTCCTCCCTTGCCCTGAATTATTGCATGGGAGAACTAAGACATAATAAGACATCACTCTTAGCTCTTTTTTTTTTTTTATGGAAAAGTTTAAGTGTGCACCTGAGACACTAACTATTAAGAAACTGTAATTCATCCAAATGCAAAAGTTGTCACCAAGGACCCACAAGCTTTATCTCTTTCACTACATTCCCAGGCCTAGATTCTCCAGTCTAAAGAAAAACTGATAATTAGGATGTTGAAGGCTTTTATAACTTCCCTGTTTTATAACGTCCCAGACTTCTACTGGGACTACTGCCATGCACAGAGAACAGCAGGAGTCCCACAAGGTAACACTTTCTTACCCATTATGTAAACATTTTGCAGAAAAAAAAACAAGCTTTAAGCAAATATACAAGCAGCTCAGGACAAGTTTGGCTCTACAAGTGCCATCAGAAGACACATTGCAATACATTTCTTTTCCCATTTCCAAGTGGAAACTTTAGTTAACCACTTCTCTGAATCCCATTTTCCCAGCATAAAACACTGCTGGGCAGACACAAAAGCAGGGCAATGGCATCTCCTCCGAATTTCAGACTTGCCATCAAAACTAAGAGCTACCAGAGGGAAAACCTTGGCACCATAGTTAAATAGTTACTACCCTCTGACCTTGGCCAGCAACATGTCAACAAGTCATGGTTCGGGATGAGAACACTTCACTGAGACAGCCAAGTAGATATATAAGATATTTCACTTCAAGGGTATTTCTGTTTTGAAAAACTGAAGCCTTTCAAGACTTTAGCTACCTTAAAGTTGAATATAATGCAAGACAGGACAAGGGGCATCAGGGCACCAAGAAGCCTGCTTATGAAAGATAGATGCTGGGATGCTATGAAAGGTAGAAATGGTCAAAAAATGGAAGTAGTCACAAAAGATTTTTCCCTCCATTTTGCTCTTACAGGAAGGTACATGGTTAGGTTTTTGAAGTGTATTGGGCAGATCTCTACAAAGTCCAGAAAGCTCAACTTGGTCACTGACATCAGCTGGTCTGACCAACCTTGGCTTACTCTTCAATGGATTAATCTGTCCGACAGCCAGAAAATTGCTTACCTAGAGAAACAAAAATAAGCAAACTAAATCCAAATTAACAGTCTTCCTAACCCCAAAATTGGCCAAAAATAATTAGTCAAGCTCATGCTTCTCATTGCCTTGAGTTTTAAACCACTACCACATCTATCTATTGGTCTAGCTATAGCTACTATCGGTCCAGATGCACACAAGTCCTTTGCATCCAAGGAGGAATATTAAAATTCTCAGCACTGTTCACTTTTGTTCTTCTGGAGTCCAAACCAATGTACAGCCATCATTCCCATTAACTTTGTCATCTTCTGCTATTAGCAATATAGCACTAGCACAACAATTGGGGTTCCTAAACCCACAGAGAAAGATTCCAGAAGCAATCAGTGAGGTTTGGCACAGATTCATCCTCTGGGAAACGTCCATGTCTCAGATGTGACCAAGCCCTAACCCTTCAAAGATGCAGCATATTCCTCAGAACACACAGTGACATCATTTTCTGTGCCTTGCCACAAAACCCCAGAGACACAAGGAGAATCAACCTCTGCCCTAGGTACCTTGGTCATCAGCTTTGCCCCCTATAAACACAGGAAACCATGTCAGGGACCAGCAAAGACAGAGCAGGGCTGAAGGGCAGCAGAGGAACGTGCCGGGAATCAGTCATGTCCCAAAGAAGGCTCTGTGGCAGGTCACCCCTGTAAAGCACACACAGCTTGGACCCCAGTCTCTCACACAAAATGCAGAGTTCATGTGGGGGCAGCGCATTTACAGTTTAAAAGGTACAGCAGCAGGACTGAAAGCACTATGCATTTAAGCTCTATGATCTTAGAGAAAATCCTCTTCCCGGGGTGACTCCAAAAGACTAAACTGAAAATATCACTGGAATTGATTAATATGCTAATAGTCATGCAATAGGATTCTTTCCACACAAGGGAATTTATTTGATTTCCCTTTCTAGATGCAGAAGCAATATATTGTTATAAACATAGATAAGGCTAATTTTAGAACATATGGGCTCTGCCATGTGGTTGTTTACTTAGATAGGGTGCTTTAATTTGTCTTGGCACTTTCTAGTGTTTAGGGTGTCTTTCAGGATAAGGATGAGATGTATGGACACATTGTGGGCTAAGACTGAATATAATTAGAAAGCAAAAGCTTTGCAAGATCCTTCTTTATTATATCCACAACACTGAACACATTGTCTAGCTCTGTACCCTATAATAGAACACTCAACATATACTAAAAGACAAACCAAGAATTAAAATAGCATCTCGAACAGTCCTCCATATGTGTTTGCAGTGAGAAGCACCATGCAAAGTCAAGTCAGCTACAAAGAAACCAAACGAGTGCATATTTTTCATATATAAAATCTGTCTTATCTGTTTAGAAAAAACATTAAAAAGATCCCTTAGGAGCTCCCAGCAGCATCTCTCTCATGAAAAATAAACAAATATGTGTGAAGTATAGCATTTATCAAAGTGTTTATTCACTAAATATAGGCCTATAGACTATTTTACTCAAAGATCCGTGGAAAANTGAACCTGACAAAACTGTTGCATACTGAATTCTTCCCCATGTTTCTACTTTGTTATTTTAATACTTCGTTACTGTTTCAGAACATTTTAGTCTCAAAGGTGCCCAGGAAGTAATATTACTATAAGCACAGACTATGCAGTATCATTCATCAGTGAACTTCTCAATTACGTGAACATACTCTGCATTTAAAAATAATCCAGGATCATGCTGGTCATCTGTTTTGCTAATATAGATCATAGATAGACTTGTAGGAAATAAGATAAATTCCTGATTAACAGGAACATTGTTCAGATAACTGCTACAACATGGAATTTGTAGACAATTATGAAACCATGAAAAACATGAGCAACAAAAGTCGCATCTTCTGTGCAAGGAGGAGTCGGATGGAATCCTAATTCAACTGCCTTCCCAAAGAGGAAGGTAATCCCTGCCATGAAAATCAGCGGATCAAAGTCTGTTTGCATCTCAAAAGGCAACTCAGCCCCAGAAAAACAATGTTTCATTTGCATTCCTACAAATTCCCAGAATTAATCAAGACACAATATAAAATTTCCCTAACTTAATTAGCATGAACAAAAGGGAAGTGGAAGTCCCTGCATACTCCTTTGAAGACTCATTAGCGCTCAACAGCATCCTGATAACGTTCAAGTGCAATTAGCGAGGGTACCGGAGCAGAAGAGGGTTGGGAAAGGCAGAGCCACAGCAGCAGAGGACAGATACCACCAAGAGACCCTGCGGAGAAACACCATGTCAGGTAACAGCTTAATACCAGGCATATTCTCTGCAGAACTCCTACTTTTATTTCAGGTTTGTTCTTTTTTTCTTTTTAATTTAAATTTGTAACAATGTCACTAGAATAAAATTTACCGCTCTGATTTTTAAATTGTCAGCAAGAAGAACTCCTACATATTTTTACTTCTTTGAAATGAACCCTAATCCATGGCAATGTCAGCATATCCTGTAGCTGCCCAAAAATTGAGATAAGTTTGGAAAGTGAATGAGTTAAAGTGCATCTCCCAGTAACTGAAAGGGTCAGTTCAAGAACTGGTGTCGCCCAGTGACATCTCTGAGACTTCACGGTGAGATCTCTCGTAACAGAAGACAGCAGATAAACAGCCTCTGACAGCAGTGAAAGCTGCATCATCAGAAGTAGGACAAAGTTGAAACAGGAAAAACATTGATCTGTAAAATTCTTTCAAAAACCCATGACTCAAACTGTGATGGGAAAACCAGCATCACCGATTCAAAACCCCTTCCTTTGGAAGATTTTCCTTTGCCTAAAGGGTGCAGGACATACCAATGGGACAAGAAACCTAACTTAGAAGACCACAGCAGTCAAACTATTGGACATTTTTGGGAAAGAAGAATCTGCCCTGGTATTTATACTGGATAAAGGACTTTGGATTTTCCATATTTGGGTTAGGATTGTGTGATGTAGCTAATTTAAAACATTTGCAAACCATTAAGAACGTTGACAGGTTCAGCCTCCGATTCCTCAACAAAATATTCCATCAATGAAGAAGCAGAAATACCTCTTGGATTGAACAAAACCCGTGTTAGAGCCTTACCAGTGGGAGAGTCCTTACTTCATTACTTTTGCTTTCACTGCTTGTTTTGCAATCAACAGGAATGAGTATTTCAACAACCTGCGGAGCACCCTATCCAACATAATCACAAAGATTTGCACCATACACTTATTTTTTATTTAAATAGGTAGCAACTCAACTTAGCTTTTATTATTTAAACCCATGCTGTAAGTCAGTAGAGCTATTTTCTTCCTGTCCTAATTTTGCTGGCACAATTAAGAAATGGTTTCTTTTGCATTTATCTTTCAATATATATTTTTGTTGCCTTATCAATTCGCAACATCATTATGTTGGTCAGGCCACCTCAGCTGCACATTTGTTTAGTTCTTAAGAAGTGAGCTTGATTGGGATGACTGTAGCAGTGTGTCGATACTTTTTTAATATTGAAGATATATCACATCATCTGAAAATCAGTTGGGATGCTGGTAGAGATACAGAATTTAGTCTTCTCTGGCAAAGGATGTTTTCTATTCTCCCTAGAAAATCCCGTGGGAACTTGAAGCTATCTTTGGCACAATCCAACTTCTGAAACAAAGCGCAGGAAACTGGAAGTTCGTTTCACTTTTTATTAAACCTCATTTTAAAAAGACATACCAGCTCTTGATGTAACATTTTGACAAAGTTGACATTCCTACAGAAACTAAACTGACTCTTCA
This sequence comes from Tringa tobata, assembly GCA_033628505.1. NCBI lineage: Eukaryota > Metazoa > Chordata > Aves > Charadriiformes > Scolopacidae > Tringa > Tringa tobata. The sequence goes on along the minus strand of JAHREE010147919.1, from coordinate 42,566 downwards.
AAGTTAGCCATGTGGGATAATTCTATCAGCACTCACATTCCACAAATCTTTGCTTGTTAACCAGTTCTCTAGCCAGCCAGGGTAATTTTACATTTTACAGAAATTCAAGAGGGAAGGGACTAGATCTCATCTCCCATCAAAGGACAGATAACTTTAATGATTACTAAAACTAATTCGATTATAACTTGCCTGCTATATTTTTATTTAATACAATGACTTCTGCGCATAAGCACCATTAAAGAGAAATATTTCTGAAACAAAACATCCCATAACAGAGACCTTAATATTGGAACCCAGCCACATTTAGGGCAAAAATGGGTATTTAACACCCCAGTAACACTGCACAGTAACTTTAGCCGAAAGTGAAGCAACTGCCACGTCCAGCTGAAACTGGGGAACAGGGTAGGCAGGAAATGAATATTCAAGATGGACTTCGTATGAAGGCTACCATGATCTCTCAAAAAAGAGTCACAAGCACATTATTTACAAAAACCTGGCACTTCACAGAAAAAAGAAAAAAACAAAAACAAAACAAACCAACACTACCATGCCAAAACACTAACTTAAAAGAGAGACTGCACCTACTAAATCAAATCCTTACTTCTGCAGTGTGTTAGTGAGCAGGAATTCCCAGGCTGGACTCAGGCGGCTTTCCTTATGAGAGACAACATCACAAGTAAGCGTAAATAATCCTCAGCTGATTAAAAATAAATTAAATACAAATCAGTATTCTTCTCATCCACCCACCAGATTTAGGACTTCACAAACCAACCACTGTGAGGAGTCAGGAGAGAGAGAAACATGGCCTCATTTGAGGAGTATTTCTGCGTAGATTGAGGCAGGTCCATGTGAGCATGTTTTTGGGGAGGGAGGGGTTCAAGCACTGGGTTAAAAATATTTTAAAAAGCACATAAAGCACATGGGTGTAGTCAGCCCTGAGGATGTATGTACCTCTATAGCAGGGTGGCAGAGCTGACGATGAAGCACAGGGCTCAGCCAGTCCCAAACTGGCTCTGTTTTTCAATTTATTGCACAATTGCCACTGCCTGCATCTTGCACTTCTCCCACATTCTTGGAAGGCAAGGACATATTTATGATGGAAAAGCAAACAAGAAATAACATTTGCAAAAAGGATCCATCGCATCCTCAGTTATATAGACTTATATAATTATTCTACCTGTGAATAATGCATTACTTAGTGTGCATGGCTGTGAGGTAAGGTATACTATAAAAGGAGAACATTAGATATGATGCTCTATAAGAGTAGGACTGAGATATCTATGAAGCAAATATGTTTTTAAGCATATTGATCGTCATGGGCTTAGATTATTATTATAAACTGGAGAAATTTCACCCATCACCCAAATACTTCTGTTCCTGCAATTTGGTTTTATGAGCTTGTCTTGGTTCCAGCTGAGAATTAATTTTCTTCCTAGTGGATGCTTTTTCAGATTTAGTGTGAAAGGAATGCCAATAATGCATATTGTTTTAGTTCTTGCTCAGTGATGTTTGTACCAGTCAAGGTCTTTTTCCAACTTCCATACAAGCTGGGAAGGAGCACAGACAGAACAATAGAATGACCAACGGAATATTCTGTATTATAGACATCATGCTCAGTACAGAAATGGAGTTTGGCCACGATCTCTGCTCTGGTCAGGCTGTGCAACCAATTCACTGGGAGGTGAGAGTGACTTGTGTCTTGCATATTTTTTTACTATTATTATTACTGTTGTTATTATTTTCTTTTTTGTTATTGTTCTATTAAACTGTTTATTCCAACCCAGAAGAGGAGTTTTCCTTTTCCCCTCCTTTTCTCCCTACCCTCCTAGAAACACAAACAATAACAACCAAACCTTCAGAGCAGTCTCAGTGCTGCGCTGTACTAGAGACACCAATTAATGCCTGAGAAATTACTCCCAGTCATCATTCACGCTGCAGCAGTGCCAAGGACCTGTCCTGAGCTCATCTTTGTGCTTCATTTGACTCAGGAGTGCACTTTCCAACTGAACCTCACAAACATCCCCACTTCGAGCACTCTGATGCACAATGTGGCATCACAGAACGTGAACTGACTCCCTCCCAGCCTAGAAATCTACTCCAGCTGCAACACAAACCCAGGCTAGAGCTAATTGGAAGTTAAAAAAGAGACAAACCCCCCCCAAAACTGAAATTCGTATAGCATGGATGTCAAGGCCTGAGCAGCAGTTGTTTCACACTGCATCCCCATTCGTACTGGCCTGCCAATGCAGACCAGCCACTGTGCCCTGTGTTCCCACAGGACCCTCTTCACCCATTCCATACCATGTCAACCAGGGAGTCATGGAATTACAGTATTGTTGGAGTTGGAAGGGACCTTCTAGAGATCCTCCAGTCCAACTCCCCTGCCAAAGCAGGGTTGCCCAGAGCACATCACTCAGGACGGCATCCAGGTGGGGCTTGAAGATCTCCAGAGAAGGGGACTCCACACCCTCCCTGGGCAGCCTCTTCCAGGGCTCTGCCACCCTCACCCCAAAGAACTTCTTCCTCACATTGCAGTGGAACTTCCCATGGTCCAGCTTGTGCCCGTTGCCCCTCCTCCTGTCCCTGGGAACCACTGAAAAGAGTCCGGCTCCATCCTCCTCCAACCCACCCTTTAGACACTTGGAAGCATTACTAAGGTCTCCCCTCAGCTTTCTCTTTTCCATTCCGCAGGAGCCATCACCACAACTCACACTGACCTTTCCAACTCTGTGCCAGGCACCTTCCTGATGGTCTGCAATGCCATGAGTTTGTATGTTGCCTGGTGGCACTGTGCAGCCCACCCAGGGAAACCCACAGCCACCACCGCACGGCCGTGGTAGAGCTCACCGTGCCCACGGAGCTGGGTGGATTTTTGGAGACAGCAAGCCCTGCAGGTGGTGAATACCCACCACCTTGCTGCAGTTAGAGATGACAGCCTAGAAGAGTGAAATGGGTTCACTGTTTCACAGAGGAAAAGCTGCTCTGTGGTGGAATGAGTGGCAGCAGCTGGAAAAGAGGGCATTCCTGAGCAGCCAGCAAGAAGGAGGGAAAAGCAACAGGCTTTTTTTTCTCCGGCTTGCTGAGACAGAAGGAATCATATTCACAGCCTGCAAACAGAGCAAAGGGTTCATTCTAGAACATACACTTAATCCAATAATTATTCAAAGTACCCTGTATTGAGCCACAGGCCGTGGGGTGACCAGTGTATCACAGAGAAGACAGTGTTTTGTGGCACGGTAAGTACTGCACAAACGGTGCCAGGATTCACTTGTAACTTAATGAAGCCACTAACTGGCTTTTCAGCGTAATGGCTCCAAGCTATTTAGCTAGATTTGCTAACAAAAACGCAGTCAAGCCCAAACCTTATGAAATGATTTAGTCTCCTTCTTTATCAAGTTTATCCTTGCTGATTTCAACAAATCCTAATTACTTCAGCTAAGCTATTTTAATTGAAAGCATAATCCCAGCCTGCTGGGTTAGTAAAAGGAAAAATAAATCATATGTCTGTGAGCAAGAGAAGTAATTTTTTAGGACAACCGAGCAGTTTTGTTGTGGATATTCAGTGTTTTTGTGCACTGCATTCATAGTGATTTATTTGCCAAAAATAGAAGATGGGTCAGAAAACCATGAACACATCAATGTAAAAAGAGATAAACTAGCAACTCAGTCTTTCTATTGACAGAGGATGCTAAAACAGCAAAGAAAACATAAAAACCCATGAAGTACAGTGGAAGGGGAAAGTTAATGGTGCCAAATAAAAGTTATGAGTTCAAACATATGTAACCAATAGAGGAAATAAAAGCAAACCAATAAGATATCAATAGCTAACACAGAGAAAATAAAATCAGTGCACTTAAAGGAAATAAAGCATTTTAAAATACAGTGAGAAAAAAAGGAATCTCAAGTCAGACGCAGCTTATTGCTAAATGCAGTTGGTAGAATCCTACACAGGGATATAGACTAAGGGAAAGCACAGCTGATACTTGTGAATTGATGGTTTTTCAGTGGAGACACGTGCATCCTGCCTATCACACACGCGATACAAAGATTACCGTCTGTAACAGAAGGAGAACCCCCTCAGACTATGCATTTTCAAATCGGCGCATCCAAAAGATTTGCATTCATGAATCTGTAAAGCACCACTCAGAGGAATTCCTGTGCTTAATAAATCCTATAAACTGAGGAACCTCACAAGTCTTGAAGGACTCCCCAGGTAGTTTCAAGATGTAGAAATGGCAAGAGAAGTTACAGCTTGGATAACACGATGCTACCCCCACAGAACAGTTACTGTGAGTCTCACAAGGAAAAAGAATTAGGAGCTAAAATGCAATTAATGACCGTCGGTATGGTTTCATAGTCTTTCTATGCCTTTCTAAGTCTTCTCAAGCAAACCTGACAAGATTACTCATCCGGTAAATCAAAGTAGCTATTTTGACATATTATATTTGAATTCCTTCAAGCTGTTGGATTTAATTCCATATAATGTAAATTTTGGGAGTCTGGGTTGTGAGGTGCTTTTTTTCAACAAAGATACCAAGTAGTACTAAAAAGATATATAAAACAGATTAAAAATTGACTTTGTATCAGACCTTTAATTGAGTTGCTAATGGGAAAGCTTCAGTTAAGGTGAACAATCACTGGTGGCAGTCCCAGAGATCAGTGGTTGATCAAGTGCTGCTCAATATGGTTACGAGTGACATAAAATCTTTGCCGATTAAAGTTTGCAGTTAACACAAAATGCAGTAGGGTAACAAATGAAGACAGGTCACTGATACGGGACCATCTGAATTGCCCAGTGAATAGTCACAACCCAACCAAATCCTTTTTAACCCAGCCGAGCCCCAGGTAATGGTGGCAGGACTCCAGCACACAGGCACAGTAACCGCCTCGGCCGGTCTCAGGATGTCTGGAGCACCCTTCATGAAATGGAAAAGAGGTTTGAAAAGGTGGGGAGTGACAGCCATTATGTACACAGGGCTGGTAAAACGTTGCTATAAAACCACCTCCTTTCAAAAAATGAGTTACACAAAGGACAGAGGAACGCAGGAATGAGTTTAAAGGACAGATACAAAAATTAGCCAGAAAAGCAAATTTCATAGAGGTAAAAAAGCTGAAGAGATGTAAAAAGGTTATGTGATTACCCTACAATAATTTCACAGTGAAGTAAATATAATGGTAAGCAATTTTTTCCTTCTGGTGCAAACGATAACAAAATCCAATGGCTTAAACTTCCAACTTGCAAAATTCAGCCTGGAAGTTAAAATTTCATTTGCTTGTTCAGAAGGTGAACAGTGGCACAGATAAACAGGAAACGCAGTGGAGGAAACTATATCAGTTCAGGTCACTGAGGCTGTCAGTTCATTTCAATCCATCTTCACAGACGTGTGTAAATGAACCAAACTGGTGTTTGAGTTAAGGAAACCTGAACACAGACTGTGAACACAAGGGAAGAACATCAAATGCCAGGAGACAGAGGATGGACAGTAGACAAGTCTCTGCACTACAGTTTGATAAATTCCTGCTCATTTTGTAAAATCTTCCACCTAGTGATATTTGCAGTAGCATTGTTAGGACTCACTGTTACAGACACGTAACAAAGCGATTTGGTGAGTTTTATGTTGCTGTGAAACGGAAAATCACAGCTGAGAGAAATAAGCACGTAGCATCTGATCCCTCAAAAAAATATTTGAGCAATCAACTTAACACTACAGATGAATCGCTGTAGAAATGCTGCCACCCAGCTGTAGGAAAGCATAGGAAGAGCCTCAGCTCCCAACACAACTCAGCTCAGTGGAAAGTGCCTTTCCCTGCTTGCTGGAGCACATTCCCTGTCCCTGCCCCACTTTGGTTTCCAGATTAGGCCACTCTCTGCTGCGTTCTCCATCTTACCTCCTTGTGCTTCAGTGGATGATGCAAGGAATCCTGTGGAGCCTGATTTAGAGGCAAAGACTACACACCACTATGAACAGATAGCCAGGTCTTGTAATGTACAAGATCTGTCTCCCAGCTGAAAGAGTGACCAAAACCTGGCTTTCCAGCTGTGTTGTTTCAGACAGTACCAGGTTACTGTCTGCTTATCCCTGGTTAGAAGGAAGATCTCCACACTCAGTGTTAACTCTGGCCACACTGGGGCCAGTTCTCCCAGGCAGTGAGGAGGGATGTTGGTTACCTTGTGAGCTCATTAATTCATCCCGAAATCCTCTCCCAGTGAATGTGCTTGTGGTGGTTGTAACATCTGTGTGATCTCTCCGACGACTCAGATGAACTGCAGTGGAGCAGTGCCCAGGTCCAGCACCTGCACAAAAACAAAGGTGCATGAAGAGCCCTGGAACAGACTGCCCAGAGAGGTGGTGGAGTCTCCTTCTCTGGAGATATTCCAAACCTGCCTGGCTGTGTTCCTGTCCAACCTGCTCTGGGTTATCCTGCTCTGGCAGGGGGTTGGTCTAGATGTTCTCCAGAGGTCCCTTCCAACCCCTACAATTCTGTGAAGATGACGTGAGACACATTTCTTCACCATGTTTGTTTCCTAATTCTCCTCCAGGGTTATAAAGTACAGTAGATGATGCTCCACTCATCAACACACCAAATTCTGCCTAAGGAATCTAGGTTTAAGATTTTCTCCCATAGTTGAATGCCTTTCTTTTGCAAGCTTTTGAAAACAAATTCAAAACTTTTTTGGAAGTTATTAATTAGATAAGCTTACCATTACGTTTTTCAATGTTAAGAGTTTTCTCTCATATCGCCAATAACTGGAACTTTCTAACCTGGATGCCAGCTTTCTTCTCTTTTTGAGGCATTTAGCAAACTTTTTCACTAACTAAACCTCACTGCCTTTTCAGTTATTTGAGCCTTTGCTAAGAATAGCAGTAAAGATTCATAAAAAGTTGGGTTAAAATCAATTCCACCAAAAAAGGTGAACATGTGTTTTTACTTACAATATAAAAAACTATGTAATCTTACAGGCTCTGTGGAACTTCTGAACACACTTAAAACGTTCACCTGATGTACTTCCCAATTGTTTATTATATGCAGTAAAATACCTTTTTCATCTAGCCACTATATTAAAAAATCATTTTTAAAAGCCAGTGTAATTTGGATGGTGGCAATGTACCTCATTTGAGAGAGATGAAAAGGTCCCTTTTAATGGGAGAAAAAAAAAAAAAAAAAAAAAGAAAGTTCAGACCCAAGCTTCAAATCTGATATTTAGCACACAGCAAAAACAATTTCATTAGCATTACTTAAAAACCTCTATTGAGGAGGCAATTTCCAGACAAAATTAATAACTCAGAGATGACTGTGAATGCCTCAGCAGTGATTGGGTTTACTTCCATCTCATTCCATGATAATTTAGAGAACAACAAATAACAAAGTCTCCATCTAGCAGATCTAAACACTAAATCTGAATTATTGTATTCAAACCTGGCATTTTAGACTAGGAAGATTTTTATTTATTTTTTTTTGGTACTCTTGACTTATTTAAAATAAAGATCAGAAGTCAACAAATGAACAGTGAACTCAGAATTTGAAGTTACTTCACACTGCTGAGTAAATCCATAAGATGCAATTATTAGATCTTCCACAAATCCCATGCTGAAGGTGGACAGAAAATACCAAGTAGCTCCTGAGCTAAGGAAAACCGGTATAGCGTTAGTGCAAACATACAGAAAAACTAGAGTAGTAATCTCAAGATTAAGAATCACTTTTCACTTTTAATATACAATGCATAAATCATTTCTAAAAGGAAAATATAGAAGAACAACACAGATTTGCAATTAAAAACAAAAACAACCTGGAAAGGCACAATGGGAACCCATATCATCATTAAGAACAAAGGCTTACTTTTTGCCTTAACTGTTCAGTTAAAATGCCTGAACTGCAAAAGGCAGCAGAGTCATTATCACCAACAGCAGCTCATGACTGCAGCCAAAATCATCATCCCAGCTTACTAATGCCTGTGCGTGCACATGTACACAGAGAGACCCTGGGAGTTGTGTCCTGTCCTGTTTTCAGCAGAGGACAATACACACACACATAAAGGAAAAGGCTACAGACAAATGCTGAAGGGCGAGCCACTGCATCCACCATGGAAACAGCTCCACGTTCTAGGAGGCTCAGCACTGGGACCAGCTCATCTC
>JAHREE010147919.1:0-24616 GCA_033628505.1 Tringa tobata | reverse complement strand
GTCACAGGAGATAGGACAAGGGGAAATGGCCTCAAGTTGCCCCAGGGGAGGTTTAGATTGGAGATTAGGAAACATTTCTTCATGGAAAGGGTTATCAGGCATTGGAATGGGCTGCCCAGGGAAGTGGTTGAGGCACCATCCCTGGAGGTGTTCAAAAGACGGGTTGACATGGTCCTTAGGAATATGGTTTAGTGATTTTTATTGCTTTTTTCTTTTTGTCAGAGTTAGGTTGATGGTTGGACTAGATGATCTTTAAGGTCCTTTCCAACCTAGACGATTCTATGATCCCCCCGTGCTCCCTCTACCAGCGCCAGGACAGCCCAGCCCCAGCTCCAGCTCAGCAAGCACCGCAGGAGGAACCGCTTCTCCACTTCAGAGCACAGGATCAGGCCAAAGGGCTTTCCTCTTTGGCAAGAAGCATCCTGTATAAGGTCTGTGAGCTTGTACATCAGCACTTTTGCTTTTAGATTACTTTCTGCTTGATGTCTTCAATCACCTCTGCCCAGCTTGATTTTTGTTACATAAGGAAATTCAGAGATCTGGGCTAGGCGTGAGAATCTTTGCATTCTGAAGAATGAATTAATTAGTGGCAAACGTGGCCAAAAAGGTGATCGCTGCAGCCAACCAGGAAATCCACAATGAAGGACGCTTATTTCTCTACAAGCCATGCACAAATGAGTGGGAGGGAGAACCCAGAACCACTTTTAAGTATAGTTTCCTCATCCTGGCTGATGAAAACTAAAATTTTCAGTATTTCAGCTCTCAGTGCAGGAAGTCACGTCCTTCGAGAGCAAAACTCTGTGGTCTGAGCTACTGGAGCTTTGACCCTTAACACACTGCTCCGAGAAAACATTAGCCATAGCCAATCCAGAACTAGCCATTTCCAATCCAGAGCTGTTGGCACTTGGGCCGTTGCCCTTTGCCTCTGTGCATGTTGAACCAATTTCTAACCAGCACACATAAAACCTGGGAGCACTTCTTCCCTTGGACTACTGGCCCTCCTCTGCTGCGTGCCCTAGGGCAAACGCTTTTCTTGTGATCATTTCAACATCCAACCATACAATTTTGGGGGCAACCTCTCACGCATAGGCCGTCTTCAACATCAGAGCCCCTGCACAAGCAATGAAGCGGGGTTGTCCCGAGACTGCAGTGAGCACGCTTGGCCAAGTCACCACGTTTCCCCTGGTCCTCACAGCCCACTGGTGTCAGATGCTCAGAGAGCACGTGTGAGCCCAGGGAGAGTATCAGAATCTGTGTCTCTTCTGCCAAACCTCCAGAAAGGGCCAGCACACAACAAGCCTTATTGGCTCCAAAGCAACTCTTCAGCTGGTTCCAGCTGCACTTAAAGAGGGAGGAATAACACAGCTCCAAGTAGTGCTATTCAGTGTTGGTATTTCAAAAAATACTGGGAATGAGAAAGATATCAGCATCTCCCACAGTCGCTGCAGCCAGATGCAGTTGACAATAATCTTTTACCGCCTCTTTTACTTTTAATAGTAACTGAAGCATTTGCAAAGCACTTAAATATTCACATTTTACTCCCAGCTCAAGAGTTTAGTTCAGCTCTGATCCAAAGACCAAGAAATAAGAGAGCACATTTTAGCTTATGGATCGCAACCAGATACTGGCTGTCACAGTAAAGAGCTGCAGAATTTCCCAGACCTTGAGAATTATCCGCCGCTACTGCTGGCACTATATCTGACCCTCCTTTTCATGACCTATCCAAATACCATCTCAAAAGCAGTTAAGATTTGTGTCCCCATTGCCTTTAGTAGAAGTCTCTTCCAGACCTTCTTGGGCTAATCTATTTTTAGGCTGATTATTAGTGGAAGAAGATTTCAATGGCCTTATTTATGTGAACCCAGCTGTAATTGTGGAAATGCTGTCTTCTAATTTGACTTTTGTTTCTTTCTCTGGTACTTAACTCCTTGATGCACCAAAGGAAGCAACTGTATTTCTCACCTTTTTTTATTTTTCCTTTTTGGTAAGTTTTATAGGCAAAGCTTTTTCAGTCACTTAGGAAACAGGGAATCCATTCCCTGTACGTCTTTCTCTGTACCTGTTAAAGTTTAGTGTCTATCATCCTTGTGTAGAGTGTACTGGAAGTACCTCCCCTGATGGACTGCAGCTGCTCACTTGCACAGCCTGTTCATGGTAAGTAAAGACACCTTGTTCTTCATAAATGCACCCAGACCTCACTGTCCTGTTCAGCACATCCCGTGGGGAACTCTCATCGGCAGAAGGGCAGCTAAGCCGCCTGTGCCCTCTGCCTTTGAAATGTCTCCCTCAGGCACATATCACGCTAAATCAAAAAGGAGTTATGCACGAGGCTAGTGCTTTGAGGAATAAGAGCTTTGATCAATATGTCCCTAATTTTACAACAGGTTTCAAGTAAGCCGAAGATCTGCCCGTGAAGCTTTTGCTGTGAGGTCACAGCCAACATGAGAGCTGCTGTTAACTTGAGCACTGAGTAAGCATGTTCACAACAAAGTCTTAATTGCAAATGAAAATTGACACCAGCTCTGTCCTTGACTACAGCATTTTATGTTTACCGAATGTTTAACTAGCGAGTTTGCCAGCTGTAATATTGCTCTGCCATATCTGCTGTTACAGCGAGTCAGGGAATGCTCTACTTATACCTAACTACATGTGGGAATCCACTTCTGAGCCTAGCATTGATTTAAACCAGAGGAAAAAACGTGCCAGCTGATTTCTGCATCTCAACAAAACTGTTCAACTAGTGAGTATTTCTCTCACAAACAGTTCAGGTAGTCACACAGCCTGAAGACAGACTACAGAGGTATTTAACAGAGGTGTACAATTATCCAGGCAAAGTGCAGGATGCGTTTGCTATGCTAGGAGTTTCTTCACTGACATCAGTAAGGGCAAGGTTTTCACCTTCGCAGTGAACTTGCCCGCATTCCTAGACAACAAAAACCATTAGCGTGAACTGTAGTTAAATGTACTACTGAATTGACAGTGAGAAGTGACAAAAATACTTATACTTCAAAATGACAGGGAAGTTGCATCACTGATCCAATGAACGCAGGTAAGAAAGGTCTCTTAAAACTTCTCTGTCATATAATATCAGGTGGCTTCTGTCTGAAGTTTCAGCTATCCTGCTGTTTTTATGAGAGATCTGAAAAGCCTTCCAAACAAATTCCTCTCTCCTCTATATACTTAGAATGAAATTCTAGGCCCAAATTAGTAAATTTTTTCCTTGTAGGGACAAATGATGTACCCAAGCCTTTGTTCAGCCCTTTGTGCAATCACATATGCAGGTTGTCTGAGGAATTAAACACCCTATAAAGCAATTACATGCAATTGAAAGGAAAAACCACTCGTATGCACATCAGCCAACAGAAATTCTCTTGCTTGGAATTCTGATAAATGGTAGGATTATTTAAAAACTCACATTGTTATTCACTACACTGAGTTTGAACATCCATACAGACCTCCTTTCTAAATCCTGTAAAATACACTTTGTGCAGATTGTAGGATTTGCATTTTACATTCAGTGATAAATCTGATTTGGTGACGGGAGGTTTTGGTTGTGACCTAGCCACGTTACCCAGTTCACCATACATTGTATTTTTAAAAAGATGGAATCACAAGTTTTAAAATATAGTTTGAGAAATCTTAGTAATTAAGCTTTTCTAAGTGGAAATTTCTGACCATACCAAAACAGAGCTGCATTCACCACACATTCCAGGATCAGAGAGAGCCAACCTGAATAACCAACACTAAGAGGATCTATGTTTGGATTCACCTGAACAATTAACCTCAAAGTGGCACAGAAAGTCAAGAAGGAGGAGTCAAGGAGACAGGCAGAAGAAGAAAATTTAGAATGAACCTGAAAAACAGGGGGGGGAGGAGGTTTTAAAAAGAATAGGCAAAAAAGATGCTGAAAAGAGGCACTAACTGGGCCTAGCAAAAGTCCTACAACAAAGAAGGAAGTGCAAAGTGACATTGAGAGATTCACTATCTGTGCAGAGCCAGCTCTCTCCTGCCATTCTCACAAACACAGATGTGTGTTGATCACTGGCACCTTAACACCTTGCAGCACAGCGCTCACACAAGCTGAGCTGACACATCCACTAGCAGCTGGCCCAGTGGATCAGAGCATTTTCCCAAAAGATTGATGTAGGTCATTTGTATTTTTCTTTTCATTTCCTGATTGGGCTCTTTTTTTTCCCCTCTTGCTTCTGTGATTTACAAGCTTTGCACAAAAAATTGTAAAAGAATTAATCTTTCAAGTGATAATGCAATACAAAGAGTTTCATAGAGAACTGGGTCCCCAAAGTGAAAAGTGTTCCAAGCTGTAAATGGCAAAACTGCTGATTATACAAGACAGCGATATTATTTTTTGTGAGAGATGTCTTCTGTTGAGACATACATTAGCCTTAGCTACAGAAAGAGAACATTTGTTTGTCTCCACTGAATCTACCTGGAACCATGCCCAAACCATAAGCTTTCCTTTAACTTCCCACTAAAGCCATAGATGAGCTAACTGCTTTCCTCCCCAGCCCTAGCCATTTTTCTCAGACCCCAGTTAAGGCAGGTTAGAAATTGTATACTTCTGAACGCAGACTAATCAACAGAAAGCTGTCATCAGCATGGAGATAAAGACACACCTGGAACGACTTAACTTTCTCACTTTTCCCCCTCGTGATGTGCAATAGCAAACCAGGGCTCCTGGCCATGGCACTCACCCCAGGAAGGCACGTGTCTACCAGGGTAACCCAGCGTGGGCAGAACAAGGACCACACTCCGAATGCACCCATGTGATGTTCCCTAGGAGGCTGTTCTGTTCCTCACCCCACTCTGTGTTGCCCAGGTGTGCTTTGAGGGTTTAGGGACCCTCAAAGAAGCTGGCAGAGAATCTGCCCTGCTCTGGAATGTAGCAATGCAGAGAGGCAAGGGCCAAGCCAGGGATCCAGCTCTCAGCCCACTCCAGCAGCCGAGAGGACAGACAGAGCAGTAAGGAGATGTCACAAGGACAGGCCACAGACCAACTCCTGTTGGGCAACAGAGACTACTCCAGGGTGACATAAGGGCACTTACGTCTTAAAGGAGGGCAGAAGATTTTTGTTGTTCATTGGGGTTCAATTTTTTTTTTTTTCCTTTTATGTTTGGAAGAAGGATTTTCATAACCTGGTTATAGAACCTGCCGCCTTAGGTTAGCAGGAGATAAAGGCATTGTGCACCAAATACAGTAACTGAAAGAAGATCTCAGTTCCAAGAATTTTAAGGTTCTTCTTTTCCAGGACCAAGGCTTTGCTCAAAGTTCACAGTTTCTCATAATCCTGTTCACCTTTCTCAAGCCTCTGCAAGGACTGTGAGAATTGCAGAAACAGGTATGTGCTCAGTTTCTCTAGGCAGGGAACCAAGGAGACATATGCAGCAAGAAGCCACTGCTTCTCACAGAGACAAGGTCCTCTGAGACACAGTTTCTGCTGACTTCACATCGGGCCCGAGCTGTAAGCCAGACACAGGATATTGCTTAATAGCTGATCACTGGTATTTCACCTTGTAAGAAGCAGAGCTTTTTCAGTAGAGCCTGCAAGGATTCAAGGGAGGGCAGCTCTAGCCTGCAGCCGTGGCTGTATCCATACAGCATGATGTGGCAAACCTGATCTCAGGTGTCCTGGTACAGCCCCAGCACCTGAAACATCACTTACAGGTTAGAGCAAAGCCTTTAGAAGAAGCCAAGCGTAGACTAATTGCTGACAGAGGGTGCTGGACAGGCCACAACAACTGTCCTTGCTTTGACCTCCTCCTGCAGCCATCCTTCACTGCAGCGTTTTCATTAGATAGAATTTATACAACTGAAAAAGCTGGAATAAACAAGTGTAAGAATGGCCGTGTCCCCTGCACTCTCCAGTATCGTGTGAGCAGCTACTTACTCAAGTCCCTCAAGAATCCACGCAGTTACAGCATGAGAACATGCTGTGTTGATACTCCACTGTCACCAGCTGCTAGACACTCACTTCAGAACCTCTATCTTTTGCATGTGACGATGAGTTTTCATTACCAAGAATTTATTTAGGACAGGATTTGTTTATCCTGAGGGGTATCTTGAACCTCTGGAAGAAGCCTCCTAGTAACAGCAAACTCTGAAGATCAACATTTCAAATACAACTGAAATGCACACTTGAAATCCCTCATTTATCCAATCTAATGGCTCACAGCAGCATCTCTTTGAGGGTATGCATGTTCTCTACCAGCTGGTAGACTTGTTGATGCAGAGCTATGATCAATCATGATCCATCACTATGTTCTCAGACTAGTTACTCCAAGTTATATATTGCCATAGGACTGAAATAAAAACCTACGCAATCTTCCAAAATTCCTTGATAAACTGTTAATTCTACATGCAACTCACCTTGGGAAGACTGAAATAAAAACAGCAGCTGGCCTGATGCTCAAAATTGTCATACAGCTCAGTACCACGGGGGCCAACCAGTCAGTGATGAAATGGTTTATTATAGCAGCTAGAGCTGAGAAATGTAAAAGCAGTTCTGTAAATTTAATCATTTGTTGGAGAAGCTGAAGAAAACCACTCCATTTGTTATCCTGTGTTTCACAAGGATAAAGGAAAAAAGGAAAAAAGACTAGCTTGTAAATTACGATGTTACAACACTGTATAACTAGTTCTGTAAATTCAGCACCTTTCATTAAATTTCCATTCTCATTTCAGGACCCAGAGCCACTCACCATCTCAGGTGGGAACAGTCCAGTACCAAATGCAATGACTCTGCTCACCAAAAAGTAGTACATTATTTTTTACTCACTTTGGGATTTTTGAATCAGTACAGTATGGTGTATGTACAAACATACAATAAAGTACAAAGACGGACAAATAAGTAAATGCTTCCAAATCTCCTGCTAATCCTAATAAAAATATCAAAGTAGCACATACATAAGCTTTTTTTCTTTCACTAGCCCAGCAGCACAGTGTAAGAATGCAATTTATTCCACAATTTACTCAAGAGACTCCTGCAACAAAAATATATTCAGGAACTCCTGAGACACTCTCACCGGTGGTGTTTGAAGATTGTCTATTTATGATATTTTACAATGGCTAAATAGAACAGAGGTTAAAACCCCTGGCTATGTCTTCCCTGTCTTGCAAACAGGGAAAAACATACCAATACTGCCCTGAACCTGGCTCCCCATTGCAAGGCAGAGAGCAGCTTGCGCTGCTGAAAAGCTAAGAAACAACACGAAGGTTTTGCTGAACAATTTCAACATAATTCAAAACATTCTGGAGAAAATGAGGTAAATTGAACAGCAGTTTAGCAACAGTGCATAATAGCAGGTGTAATGCGCAAGGTTAAGAGACAAATCAACTAAAAGGCAAAAGAAAGGGAAATAAAACAGTAGGGAACCTTAGATGGGCCTGATGTCTCTGGCAAAACAGTCAGTACCAGCCTCAATGCTTCATCACAACCCTGACAGCAAATCCAAGGAGAGGAACAAGTAGGGCCTGCTTCTTTTGCTGCTTATTACCTTTCCTCTGCTGTCTCTTTACAACTTTGGTACATCACAGGTACTTTTAGCCTTTATACTCTAATGAAGTTAATACCCCATGTATTTCACCACCACGTTCTGACCCCAGTGTAATACAGCAACTGTGGCACTGGGTTCAAGGCTCGGCCAGTTTCAAATTAATTTATGTCATTGATAATCTACTTACATCATTCTCCTAAGGGACAGGGGGACCACGCGCTCTGGGAATAGGTCCCGTGTTACAGGAGAACTTCTGTATAGGTAGTTTGCCTGCTATGTACTCTCAAGGAATAGGGATATACAGGAAATTTAAGGAGATGAAAGGTATTCATACCCTGAGCACTCAGATCTCCACAGAAAGCAATGCTACTTGGTGCCTGAAATATACACGTATTAGAAAGGTGCTCTTTGAGTATGAAAGCAACTACATAGTGCTAGCAGTGGTCTCCACTCTAGGGGACGATCTGGATGATCTCAAGGATCTTTAGTCACCCAAAGGGAAGGAATCCAGCTACAGAGCCCTGTTCTAGGGATGTGCTTCTAGGACCATGCTACCTACAGGAACCAAGAAAGCAGAAGAATCATAGAATCATAGAATCATCTAGGTTGGAAGAGACCCTTGGGATCATTGAGTCCAACCATAAGAGAGACAGAAGAGAGACAACTAAGGAGGTAACACAGCAAAACAGGAAAACTCAGCCATTCCAGGCACCATTCCCTTCAGGTTCCACTTCTGGCCCTGGGTCTTCACATTTCCCAGAAACAGTGTGAAACAGCTTCAAGCTTCTGCTATCTCAGAGTGAGTTTCCACAAGAGGAGCTAGCTCTGAGGTGGTGTGGGTGGAGATACTCAATGGAGAAACTCTTCCAAGTATATCGAAGAGCTCTGATGCAAGAGCCCAGCCCAGCTTGGTGATTCTATGGCTTGGGCTGGCATAGCACGTGCAGAAGAGGAGGGTGCAGACTGTAGAGCTGCACTGGGACTTTCAGAGCTGTCACAGTGCTAGCTAGCTGGGCTGGCACTACTGCAGCATTCCGCTGGGACCCTCATTCTGGGTCACTCAGGGGTTCCATGCTCACACCATTCTAGTGGGAGAAAACGAATGACAGCCCCTGACAAGGAAAACAGTATCAAGAAGCACCATTTGGGTTCGAAGACTGATCACAGGACAGGAGCACAGGACTGTGCCAACAGCACAGCTTAGGTACTAGTCTCATTGGTTTCAGTGACTAAGAAATTCACCCTGTTCTTAAGTGCTTTTTTAAAATCCCATTAGAGAGACTTGATCTTTAGGTATTTGAACAGATTTAAAGATCAGATGCTTGCTCATTTGCTGGCACATAAATCCCAGATCATGCCTGCATCCCCAACGGTTACTTCGAGCTGTGAAATGAATCACCACCGTCTGCCCACTGCAGCGGGACACTCGGCTGCACCTGCTGGTAGCATCCTTCCCAAAAGCAGTTCCCATATGGACACACCACCAGCAGTAGTCCGTACTCCCAAGCAGGTCTTTGCAGTCCAGGACCTTTTAGATTGCCTGCACACATCTTTAATTACATGTTGTTGAGGCGCATCTCACCTGCAGTCTTTATGCATAGATACTTGCTTACCACAGGAAAAGGCCCCCATCTGCTTTCAGGAAAGACCACACTCGGAATTGCTGATAAGACACCAGACTCTGGAATAGAAAAATTGCCTTAGGAGGTCTCCAACACAGCAGCTCCCTACCACAAAATCTATTTCCATTTTGGGCATCCTTCCATTAAAATTATTCACATTTAAGTGTCTTAAGGTGCATTTATTGCCATGAATATTTTTAGGAAGTATGAGAGTTAGATCCCCAATGGGATGATGATGCTCCACGAGTCAAAAGAGGGTGCACCTCACAAAGTTGCTGAGAGGTGCTCAGAGTCCATTTGGATTACCAAGACCTGCTAAAGGCCGACTGAAGAAGAATCCACCTGAGCTAACAGCAAGTGCTCTCCACTGTTCTCAGCCTGGCTCAGAGCTCCCGTTTCTGCCTCGCTGCCCCTGGGCTGTCTGCCAAACCATCTCATCCTTACACTTTTACCCAGGAGCCTGCTCTTTCCTGCACGAAGGCCACTCCAGCCTTTTTGAGAACAGTTTCAGTCTCACCCAACTTCAGCTTCCCCAGCAGCACGGGCTGGGACACACACGTGTCTCTGTAGAAAGCTGCTTTCCACCAAGCCTGACATGCCAGCTCCAATGGCACAACGCAGCCGGACGCAGGGAGGAGGTGAGAAGGTGCAGGAAGATTGTAACTTGTGTGAGGACACTACCAAATACCTCTGCAATTTGAAATTTCAAAGAAATACTTATTTCTTTGAAAAAGGCCATGCCGATACTCAGTTGAATTCAGCAGCCTATCATACACACTCTGGGAAAAAAAATTCATTTGATATAGGATTATTTTTAATATAAAACACTCTATTCCTTCACAGATTCATAATTGAGCCAAGCAAGTATCCTCCTTAGTATGTATAATTTTAAATGGTTTCATCCTGTTAATTTCCAAGCAAGTGCAATCAAGTGATAATGTAAGCGATAATACAAGCAATAATGCATGCTGCTCCTTGAAGTACAGAACTTTTGAATAAAAAAAAAATTTCATTTCATCATTAAAAGCAAACATTTTCTCAAAGTCAGAAGAATGAATATAATCTGCCTTTCGATGCTATAAAAATGCTTAGGGAATAAGTATCTCATCAGTCTTAGTTCTTTAATTTCTTTAATTTAAAGCCCTAGCAGCTTTCCAAAATTACTTACACTTCTTTCTAGTTATGTATTTCCAAAATTTTCTGTCATGTTTGTTAGAGGGCTTCTATTCAAGTAGAGTAGTCTGGAGTTCCAACTTCCTTCAAATAAGGACTTGAGTTATTATTCTTATCACTTAATGATTAATTGAAAAATTAAATAACCAAGGACAAAAGTTTTGTCAAGACTTGAGATGTTGGCACCTCCCTCTGGCAGTGATAGATTAGCCTGGAATCTATTATTTGTTTATGAATATTCTATTACTGTAAAAGAATGCACTATAAGTATTTCTGCTTGTTGTTGACTTTCACTGCAAGAAGTGTCATTTATTTTGCTAGGATCTACGTAAGCTTGCCTCCTGCCATCTGGCAACCTCATTTGCACATATCCCACTGTATACAGAAGCATCACTAAGTATCTGTTTAAGTTTCCTCAACATGGCACTTTATTTTTATTATCAGAAACTGTTCTTATTCTGATCACCAGCAGTAAATCTATCTATTTCCCAGCTAAACATTATTTCACATTCCATTCGATTTCAGGCGAGTTTCTTCCAATATGCTCAAACTGACTGAAATTTACAATGTGGATGTCATTGCTTTTTAGGGCCCTGGCATTCAAACACACACACAATTTCATACACATAGCAGCAAAAACCAACTGCCTGACAGATTTGAGGTGCCTGGGGCACAAGCAGGATCCATGGCCGCACACTTCAGGAGGCAGCGAGGGAAGATGAATACATTCACTGCCAACACAGGTTGGCAAAAACACTCCCTTGACTTGGAACATCCCCAGGAATGGCCAACGCTCTTGTACAAAAAAGCACTTCAATTCTCAACAATCCTGTTTGCGCCCCTCAGAGGATCCCCTTCAAGGTCTGTAAAAGCAATAACCAGGCCCTCCTCCAAAGGGAGCAGGAAAGGACAATTCTGGGACTTCAGTAACACGAGACACTGGGCTAGGAAATTACCAAAGAGCCAGAAAGACCCATCTGGGCTACAGGTCCCCTGCCATTTAGGAAGATATTCCAAATGCTTCATCCTTCTGTGACTGAATGCAACTATCTTCTTGAAATGAAAAAGTCACCTGGTGTAGCATTTGCAGTCAGGCTGTTACCTGCCACCCTTGCTCAGGTCACAGCAGATTTAGAGCAAAACCCTACTACGGTAGAATAGTCAAGTTTTTGCTTCTTCTGTTTTCTTTCCCACATACATATGGAGACACGACATGCTCACAGAAGCTTTGCTCTTCCTGCAAGAAAAATGTATTGCTGATTATAAGTGGTTTAATGTGAATAAAAGGCTATAATGATCTCAGCTTATTGATTAGATGTATTAATATTACAGCTAATCAGCAAGATAAATCGACGTTACCAACCTTTCACTGGCAGCGATGCTATAACAGATTAAACAAAAACTCAGGGTGCATTTTGAAATAACCCTGGTTATATCCTATTTCTTCACAATGCGCATCTCCCATCTGCTTATCTCAAAAGCATAGGTATAAAAATACTGAAATATAAGATATGCTCATTCCAATTAACAATATCCATCCGGAGATTTACTTTCTTTTACAGAAACAGAAAGTGCAACACAATTATCTAGGCCTCACACAATGAAAAAACCTTCAGAAACAAGTCATTAGAATATGTCACAGAATTAAAGGTCATGTTAACTTTAACTAGCTCTGCTAAAGCAACTAACATTCTGGGAGGCTCATTCAGAATTGAACATAATACATAACACCTACATAGTGCACAAAGTAGTTAAACATACATTATTACTTAAGTACATCCTTCTAAATAGCTAAAAATATGTGCATTAGCCAAGAGTCTTGATCTGAGAAGTTAAAGGGTTCCTTGGCAAACACCCCCAACACAAGCAAAACTTTTTGCTGGATTCAGCAGAACCCTTTGTACATTTGCAATTAGCTCTTCCGTTTCAGAAATGTAGGAGGAAGGAACTCCAAGAACACAATGGATAGGGAAGGAGGGTTTTGTTGGGGTTTTTTTTAATTATTTTCAGTCCTTTCATTCTCAGGATTATACCAGAGTAGGCAAAGAGACAGAAACAGATTCACTCCCTCAGTTGGGGGAAACTGTATTCAAGACTGTCCTAGTATATCTTCTTTTCTAAGCATCACAAGATACTTGGCTGGTGATAACCAACACAGAGCTGAATTTCCAACAGTTTGCCCCAGCTGGAATCCTAATCTTTTACTTCAAATTTGGATAAGTTCTACATGAACTTTCAAAACACTTTATGTAAAGCCTACTACAAAGAGTACATATTCAAAATAAATAGCATTGTCCATAAGTCACAGTACCTAAATATTTATGATCTTTAACTCCTTGCATGTGCCAACCTGCAGAATATTACAGATAAGCAAAGCTTGACTCAACATCAAGTATGATCTCTGGTCTCCAGAACTGAGAGGGCCCTAGTTGGCTTCCACAGCTTCACCTCTTGCACGGTGTCTCCTACCCTTAAAGGAGTCAAGGCAGAAATAGCCTCTTTGATCATATTATAAACTTCCCTTCAATTTCTCAGTGCCAGCTGTGCCTCTGTACCACTGCACTCCATGTTCAACAGATTGGCCAGTTCTGAAGGGTTTTATTACTACACTGAAAGTCAGGAAATTCCACTAAAGATGAGGTTAACCTAAAAAGTTGATGCACCTCTGCCTGCCTAAATTGGCCATGTCATTTAATTGTCCTCCCACAACCTCTGCCATCAGGAAAGCGAAGGTAAAGAAGGGACAGAATCCTATTTAGCACATGGGTATTAGCTCTTTAGATTAACAAGCACTGCATTTTATTTAGCTCAAAAGGAAAACTATTTATCCAACTGCACAACCATCCATCATTTCTAGCCATAAAGTTTTCATGCTGTAATGCTCCCCGAGTACAAGCCAATTGGCAACACTAAAACAAGAAGTGGGATTTCACCTTGTTGACAGTAGCTTCCGGGAGAATTTGACTATTGGACTCTTTCATGCTCTAAATATAGATACTTTCAAATCAAGGCAATAACTAGTTTGCTCCCCAGAAGAAACACACTTTAGCATTAAAGAGACACTTTTTCTACACAGTTTGGAAAAACACGGTGGAACCTTTTACTGTAAATATTACCTTGCTAATTTTTTTATTAGGTCATGAGATACTATTCCCTACTAAATAACATTTCAGATTTCAGCATGATGTGGGAAGGTAAACAATACATTGACAAGATATACAGTATTCATCAACACAGTAAAATCAAATCTATTTAGAGAATTCTGGCACATTTTGGCTTCTTGGGCATAAAAGCCACATTAATAAATAATTTCAAGGAGCATTATAAACTACTTCATAGGTATATCATAGTAAGAACAACCATATGAAAGAAGCCTGTCAAGACTCCTCCTTCCATAAAATGATGCACAGAAACTTTCTGCTGTAGTAAGACACCGCTGTAGCAGCAGAATATTTTAATACAAAACAACTTGCAGCTTGGACTTTAGAAGTGCAGGGCTGGATTCACAGACTGCAGAAACTTCTGCTGAGAAAGACATATTTTTAGTTTGATGAAGCCCATGAGATGAAAAGCAACGCTTTTTTAGCTTTGATCCTTATCAAGTCCACTTTCCACGGGGCCTGGCCATGTTTGAAGGTCAGTACTTGGGAGATGGAAAATCCATTTCCCACAGAGGTCACTGAGAAACTAAACTAGATGTTCTCTCCCAGAAAGCAGAGCAAGGAAGAGAACCCAAGGATGCTGGGTGTCTTTTTTGTACCTTAGGAGTAGGAGCAAAACCAGTGGCATCACCTCTGTGTACAAGCAGCTTTGCAGGGTGAGGAAATGCTCAGGTTATTTAAAGTCTGCGCACATTCATTTCCACTATCATCTCCTGCATTAGTTAACATCAGCCTAAAGGAGTACAGTTTCAACAGCTTTTCGACACTCTACAGATGCTCTCAGATGGGAACTATTCAGTCTAAACTAAATTTCATACTTAACATGCTCTCCCAAAGCACAAGAGAGGTACAAGGAAACCTGCATATAACCAGTGAGTTGCCTTCAGCACGCTGAAAATGAATGCATCATTCCAGATGGGATGGGAATGCCATTTTTTGCTTGATTTAAGCAAATGTGCCAAATAATCTTAAAACTACGAATGTGACATGCAAAAACCACCCCATTGCTCCATAGCCCATTGTGCTGAGCAGCCCTTCAAGGTAAACTCTCTCCCAGGTAAATCAAATATTTGCTGCAGAAAGGGCTTTATTTCAAACAGTTTCTTCCTTCCCTACATATGTGTGTGTATACACACATAGAGAGGATGAGAGAGTTGGCATTCTTAATGGAATCTTTTTTTAATTACCACTTATACTAACTAGAGAAACAAGAAAGATGCAACTGGGACAGTTATTTTTATGCAGTGAAGCTTAGTACAGCCTAGCAGTTGTTCGAGCACGTACAGTTATTTCTAATGTTGACAAGAGAACTTGTCTGCTCTTCAGGACTCTTCACTTACATCTCTGGCAATGTCAGTGGCAGCAAAGTTAGGGCAGGCGAGTTGCACAGATGTGCATTTCAAAAAAAAAAAATAATTCATTGCTCTAGACCATATGAAAAGCTTCACTTTGAAACACCACAAATCTAAACAGATAATTTAAAGCAAGTCTTTATATAGTTTTCCAAGTACACAGCAACCTTGCTATGCCCCGCCAGGAGTTTAGGCAAAATACTTTCAGCTGGGAGACCAACCATCTGTCAAAGGAAGCAACCGCATAAAACAAGCATGGGATGAGGACAACCAAGATCAGTTCCTCTAATCAGCCTGTTGACGAACAGCCCACAGTCACACAAGACTTGATTACCTACTGGATGATGGACACTGAGGTTCCTTTCTTAAAGCAGCTCAGACAAATCCAACATTCTTCTCCCAGCGAATATCATCTGTATCATTTATTCCTCCTAAGTGCAGGACCTTCAGATTATTTCTTAGGACAGCATAGCCTTTTATGCCAATTAAATCAAAGTTAAGACCATAATGTCACTCCAAGGCTCCATAATCAGGTAAAGAGTAGCTTTCCCCACCACCAGCCAGAACACAACAGCACTGCTGCCCAAAGAAATGGCACTTGCAGCCTGGGCGATGAGATGTTGGTCACTTCCACTCACTCCTCTGACCTTGAATCCAGTGAATTACCTGTTCCTGTGCCAGGTAGCACTCTTTTTAAAAGCCTCTTCTCTCCCTCATTTTTAATCATTAAATACTTTGGATTGTGCATTTGCAACAAAACCCATTCTCTCAAATAATGTTGTTGAGTTCTGGTAAGATCTATTGCAATTCAGCATGGGTTGAATTTCTCACCTGCTACTGTATTTCTAAAGTCTGTGTTGCTCAGTATTTAGAGTAGGACTGATGTGATAACTTGCTTGTAGTTAGAAAAAAAGGTTTCATTAACAGCATTTAGCTCTCCAGCTGTTGATGTCATTAGAATAGAGTTATGGAACAACTCAAGGAAATACTCACTTCTGGTAGCAGTAACCTCAAGTAGTATTCTCATTAGATTAAAGCATTTCTAGTCAGGGTACTTACAATATTTAATTAGGCATCTGAAAGAACAGTTTATCTATTCTTGTGTAGTCACTTCTCATTGCAGAAGTGACTGTCAAAACAGTGCAAATTAGCACAAGTATTTGCACTACAACAGAACAGAACAGGAGTCAGAGCTTGCAGTTAGCACAGTTTAAGCGATTCTTAGCCTAATTTGTTGAACATTCCTCAAATTTATTCAGCTGTCCAGTTCAAACATAGCAATTCATGATCACAAAAGTGAATGAAGGTGATCAGGAGAACCTAGCAAGCACCCCTGTAACACCACAAAGCATGGGAGGGACAGTGTGGACTATACTGTACTGGGAACCATACAGATTATATCACAGCTGGGTTTCCAGAAGTCCTCAGAAGGACTGTAAGGTACCCCAAAAGCTTTCTGCAAGCTTTCCAATATTTTTTCAAACCACCGACTACCAACAGCATTCAGGAACAGAATGCCAGCGTCACACACAACTCCGTCCAGACACAAGAAATATTCATTTACAGTTTTATTCCTAACATTTTATCACACAACTAGATCTCTCAGCTTAAGCTTCAGTCACTGTGGCTTCCCTATTTTGGGCTTATTCCATTCATAGTTATCCCGAATGCATTCTCCTACACTCTCCTCCACCACTTCTTTTGTTTTGCAAACAAGCATGTTTTGTTTTCTCCCATGCTAGCCTTCACATGTGGGGACTGTCTCAAATACAGGCAGTACACGCTCAGCTTCTGTACAATTCCGCAGAATCTCGAAACAAAGCTTGACACAGTGAAAACCAGCTAGAGCGCCAAGACAAATGCCCTTCACGCTGAGCTATGCAGATTCTCAGTTCCCCACCACCATCTGTCTGTAACTGTATCTGACAAGACAAGCAAGTGCAAGTACCTGAGGCAACCATCACCTTCATCCTTGAGCTGCATGTCTAATGCAATGAGGTACGATCTGTGACGGTAGCCCCAAGTATGACAGCTGCAAATGTAGAGAGTGGCATTTTTCATCTCAATATCCATTTCAACCATTGAAGGTCCTCTCAGGACTTGCTCTTAAGACTTTTTTCCAGGTGTGTTTTATCAGCGCTGGAGATAAGGACTTTAAGTAACAAATCCTCCTACAGCAGCAGCACCCTGCAGTGATGAAGGCGGCAAAGCATCCTCTTCATGAACTCCACAAATTCTAAACCCACTGTGCACTTGTAAGTCATGGACCAGCCCAGCTCTGCCAAACAGGAACAGAACCTCTTCTGAGCACTCAAGCACCTTCTGAATATAAAGGTAAGTTCTGAGATTAGATCTCCATATAAGTATCTTATCTAGTGAGCACTTCACAGGGATGCTGAGAAGTTCTTAGTGAGTGCGTGTCTGCTGCGACACAGGAGACAAGAACTACAGGAATGTTTTCATTTCCTAATTACATTCTGTTCTGGACACAGGATCAAATGCTTAATTTAACAGCAAAACCCAAGAATAACTTAGCAAAAGGCAGAAAAGTGAATTAAGATTTTATCATAAGCTACATCGTGGGGGAAAGCAATTGCATGTCCTTTAACTGCACAAACTAGTTAACTGCATGAGCTCTGCATTTGAGTGAAATACAGGCAAGCTGGGGAAAAAAAAGAACCAGACAAAGTAACAACCATCACTGAAGAGGTTCAAGTGCAGAACAATGAGTAGTTGTTTGGAAATCACCCAGGTGCTCTTCAAATCCATGCCTGGATGCTAGCGATCCACAGTAAGCCATTAATTAAGACTAACAAAAGAAAGCAAAACCAATTAGGCAAATGACCACCTAATAAACAGATGGCTAGCCAATGCACACCTAAAAGTTAGTGATACTTCAGAAAGCTCAAAGAACACCTTGATGAGATATGCAAATGGTAAATTAATTGCTTATAATACTCCAATCTACTGAAGTAGCTAAGGAAAAAAAAAAGGCATCAAGTTCACTATAGGTAGGCATTAGTGTCATATTCCTGACTATATATCATACCCACCTGAATCCACTGAGTCCCAAAGATACACACATGCTGGTTTAAGTACTCCAAAGTTACTATTTATCTGGTCTTAGTAATCTCTCAATCTGTGATGCTTTTACTGACTCAAAAGCAGAACAACCTAGAAGTATGACTTCCTAATGTTATTTCCAATCATCCATTAAAACTTAGCAGGAACAAGCTGGTGGGCTTCCAGGTAAGCTGGGAGCTAATAAGCTAAAAGAAAGGATCACATATATGCCTACTTGAAAATCATTTCCTGAGTAGCTAAGAATGCAGCTCCAACAGAGACAGCCCATACACACACAGATTCAAGATACTACAGTACAAGTCGTTTAAGCTGTTCGCACATTCTTGTTGCTTGGTGGAAACACTATTTAGGTATTCTAAAGGCTCAAACAGGCACAGCCACTTCAAGCTGCCAGCAGAGAAACACCAATTCTGGATAGTATTTACCTGCACAAGCTACAAGACCGAGCTCTAATTTGGCAGAACCAGTCATTTCCAGCAGGTCCCTCAGGTAAAGGCACAGCACTAGCATAGAAGGGGCTTTGGCAGCCTAAGGCTTTTAGATTTTGAAGTTCTGCCTTACAGTTGAGCCTTTCCACCACCACAGAAAATTCTGTTTCCCGTTGTCACAAAACTAACAACAAAAAACCAAATAGCTTTCTGCTAGCCACTCTTCATCAGAACAGCTCAGCCACGATGTCAAGTGTCTCCATGCTATCAACCACTCCATCTAAAAAGGCAGGAACTGTCTTTTGCAGCCTCCAGAGAAGGTGGTCTCACAAGAGGCAAGACAAAAAAAATGTTATACTTACACTTTGCTAACTTCAAAGCAAAAAAGCCTTCTTTTTTTCTCCCAACCAACATGTGACATCAAGCAAACGTAACCTTTACAACTGCACAAACCCCTTTTGCAATCTGGAAGGCAGATATTTTTTCTCCCCAAACATAAGCATTTGTCCATAAGCACTGGAGATGAGAAACTGCACAGCAGCTAGACACCAAGCCCCAGAGACACTGATTACATAGTAGCTCCGAGAAAACACAGAGAAAAAAATACAAAGGCAGACCACTAGCTAGAAATCCCCCAGATTTGGGCTAGTTAAAGCCTTCTGAGCCTTTAACTAGCCCTAACTTTGGGCTAGTTAAAGGCTCAGAAGAAAATTTGCATGGAAGTTACTGAAAGAGAGCCCTTATAGATACCCACAGCAGGTATCTGTAACAGCATGCTGGTTTTGCCTGGGGTAGAGTGAGTTTTCTTCACAGTAGCTAGAACAGGGCTATGTTTTGGATTTGTGCTGGAAGCAGCGTTGATAACTCAGGGATGTTTTCCTTACTGCTGAGCATTGCTTACAGAGATTCAAGACCTTTTCTGCTCCTCACACTAACGAAGGCTGAAGGTGCACAAAAAGCTGGGGACATGGCCAGGACAGCTGACCCCAACTGCCCAAAGGGATATTCCATACCATCTGACATCATGCCCAGTGTATAAAGCTGGGGGAAGAGGAAGGAAAGGGTTGACATGCACAGTTATAGCATTTGTCTTCCCAAGTAACCATTCCATGTGACAGAGCCTGCAGATGGCTGAACACCCACCTGCCAACAGGAAGGAGGGAATGAATTCATTGTTTTGCTTTGCTTGCACACGCAAGCTTTTGCTTTACTTATTAACCTATCTTTATCTCAGCCCACAAGTTTTCTCTCTTTTCCTCTTCTGATTCTTTCCCCCATCCCGTCAGGGCAGAGTGAGCAAGTGGCTGTGTGGGGCTTAGTTGCCAGTTGGAGTTAAATCACAATAGTCCTCTTTGGCAACCAACACAGGGCTCAAAGGCTTCAAGATAATGACAGATTTGATTGGAATGTGCTAGATCAAGTTTATAGCTATTATTGCTGTTTAGCTATTAATTGGCAGTTTGTTATGCTTACCATGGGGCTTGCTTGCCTTACTGTAAATAAGAGCCTTATCCGTGTTAGTGGCTGCATTTTGCAGCCTACTACTCTGCTTCTCCTACTCTGCTGTACCTGGGAACATTCTGATCACAGCAATGGCAATGGACCTGGGCACCACTGCTGCTGTACTGGACAGGCTGGAGCTCCCAGGTGAACTCAAGTGGGAACAGCCCTACAGATACCAGGTCTTTTAAGGATGAGGTGCTCAGGAACCAGAGCAGAAATACCCCTGCAGCCTGTGGAGGTTAACAGTAGAGCAGATTTTGGGGGGTTTCCCTATGATAAAAGCAGCTTAATATGACAGCAAAGAAAGAAAAAATAACAACAATAATGATAAAAGAATAAACAAAAGAAGTGATGCACAACACTTACAACCCACTGACTGATGCCCAGCCCATTCCCAACCAGCAATCACCAGTTCCTATTATTAAAAAAGTCAACTCTACCCCAGCCAAAATAATTACAGACAAGTAAGAAAACAGATGATAAATGGTAGTAAAGACTTTTTTTCTTTAACTACTATGATACTTCAGCTAGAGCCTTTACATAAAAACACTTATTACTGAAAGGGTATTAAATACATACAAGAAAATAAGCCATACATGAGCACAACTAGGAAATTATAATTACAGGGAACAAAAAAAAAAAAACTAAAAGGAAACTAACTACACTAGATGTAATACATTATCTTCTTAAATAAAAACTACTCCTCTGTTAATAATTCTACATACCAGCTTCACTACAACACAGCTACACCCTAGCCACCTAAGGCCATATAGAGAGACATCACCTCCCACCAGATCACTCACCACCCCCTAGCAAGGGCCCTTTATATAAACCTACCCCAGCACAATGCTCTGGAGGCTGGTCCTATAAATTTGGCAATGGCAGACAGCTGCTGCTTCTTGTGTATACTAAAGAGTTTGAAACAAGAGGCTACTTCTGTCTGGTAAGTGTGCCAGATTCAGGCCTTTTCTTGGGTTTTTTTACCTTTTTTTAGCATTTAAACTAATAGATTATAGCAATTGTAAAATACAGGATGTAGGTAAGTTATGTGTGTGGGAAAGTTGCCTTTATAGAATTGCCTAATATAAATGAATTGTCTCCCTTAAGGCAGCAAGAAAGATTCTAATAGTTCTGTGAAGCTATCTGTTAACAGTTTATACTTATCAGGATTAAAAATGTAGTAGTACTGAAATTACAATGGGAATACTATTGTTATTTATCCTCAGATAAACTGATGACAATGAGGTCATAGTAAAATAGATATGCAAGAGGGCTCTGTTCTTTCTGTCTAGATTTAGAGTAGAGAGGGTAGAATGCTCTGAGCGATAAGGCTAGTAGGAGATCAGAAATAGTATTCCTTGAGTAAGGACTGACAAACCACTATGTGTATTGATACTTGAATATAAAGCAAGCACTTGCAAGTTAGGTGCTTGGGCTATATCCTAGCAGATGCTTGTTATAGTTTGAGAGTTGAGCTTTTCCTTGTCAAGTATTTAAGCTTGTTTTTGATGTGAACACTGATTCTGAGTCTTTCCCTACCTACACTGCTCAGTAATGCTGTCACAAAGTGTGGGGCTTAACAGTAACATCAATGAGCAGTAAGGACTTCATGGAAGGCTTCTGAAACAATAAGAAAGCAGCTTGAGCAACAAATAGATTTTGTGTTCCTTAGCATGCCTTAACATAGTGATCTTACAGCTGCTTTTATATCCTGAAAGGGGTGGGGGAATGCTCTTCTGCAGTAACTATAACTCTGAACAGAAATTAGAGGTGCATCAGGAGCAAATGCTTCACAGCAAAGGCTTCTCTCAGTGCAAAACTAATGGTATGTCTTAAAAGTTACTGAACAACAAAAAAGCTAAATACAAAAGTTTCTGTCATACAACCACAGAAGTAAGTGGCATATGTTTTATGCTTGCAGACAAGGGAAATAATAGATTATTTTTTGCTGGAAAAAAACACAAATATTGGTCAGAAAGTAACCTAAAGCACTGATATTGCTCAAGTATGTTTTTCAACGCAGAGCAAGTGGAACCAGGTCTGCAGAGTACCAGTGTTGCCCCATTGAGTAAATTACGCCTACAACTTCTAGTAAAGCTAATATCCCTAGGGAGGAAAGAGACTAACTAGAAAAAAACAGTTCTGCTGTAATTAAATTAGTCAGCACCCTTTGTAGATGATACAAAAGCCAAAAATATGTAGGGTAAGATGCAAAATTGCATGTGAGTATACCCTGTGAGCATCCTTTCTATTATATCTTAAATGTAATACTTGAGACTTGGCTTCAGTTTGTTATTGTGTGGCTTCAGTTAAGTATGCAATAAGGCAATTGGGAAATGGCAAATGATAAACATCTTCAAATTCTGAACTAGTTTAAGTTCCAAAAAGGAACATCTGAACAAAACCAATTATTTCAGTCCTTGAAAATATCAATGAAGTATAGCATGTAAACCTTACAGGAGAGATATCTGACAGAAATATATTAGAATCTGGTAATTTATTTTTTTTAAATGAAAGCAAGACTTCTTTTTTATAAATGAAACAAGAATTCTTTTTTTTTTTTTGGGGGGGGAGCCCAAGAATAGTCTTCTCTGCCTTATCAACTTTAGATATGCCATGACACTACGCCTAAAAAATCATTTCCCAATTCTATATATACAGTATAATGCTTACTGAACAGATTACCTTCTGCTTTCCTGCTGTGCTCTTGTCAAAGTCTGTGTTCTTTGTACATTAATAATTGTATCTCAACAAGTCCTTGAGGGGTGTTAGAGCCCTATGAAAACAGTGGGGCTAAATGCTGCACTGGTACGCTGCCCAATCTGAGATCTGCTGTTACTGTGCAGTTTGAACTCTTAATGTTTGTTAGCATTTGGTCCTTAGAGTTCCTATCATTCATCTCAATTACAACAATGAATGATTAGCACTCCTGAAAATCAGCCCCATGCTGTTTTCAAGTACTTAGGAAATGAAAACTCTAAGGACCACCCATGAAAAGTTTGGGTCAAGTGATTTGCCTTGTATCATACAAACTCAGTGATAAGACCTGAGATAAATACAGTTCTCCATGGTGGTTTTTCTCATGCTGTATAATACTCTCACAATCTGCATTCCTGATCTCCTTAACTAGCCTACTTCCTGGGGGGGGAGGAGGGGGAATCTCTTATCCAAAGTTTGTTCACCACAGACTTGAATTCCTTATAAGCTTCTGGCCTTTATTTAAAAGTAAACCTAACCATTGAGACTAGTGCCGTGATCCACATACTCTTCCTTAAGTAGGCATTTTACCATCTGTGTAGTTCTCTTCTGACAACTTAATTTCTTAATGTGCCTATACAGGATAGAAAACTTGCTACATTTTGAAGCTATTATTGCAGATTATCAGCAAGTAGGGATTTTTGGATCCATGATGGAAAGGTCTTTGCCTTGGCCTATCAGTTTATGTAGGTCAGCTACTAGCTGGGGTGGAAGCACAGTCTGTGCCATTGGCTTTTAAAGTTTTGACAGCAGAGGAATGGTGATACACTGAATTTTTGTTATCTGTTACAAGTTGACAGAGTGAAATAATGGTTACAGAAACCTGTGTTGCCTTACCCTTTTATCCCAGGTCTTGCGTCCTATGGGAGACTACATGAAGGGAAAACAATCCCTAAAACAGTCACACTTAAAAGCTTCATTTCTTGTAGATTTCCTGTAGTATAGTGGAAAAACAGGAGTAACTGATGCAGTGGCTTACATCATTTTCTGAAAAGGCTGGTTTGTGATCAGTTGGCAAACAAGAACCTAACGTAAAGCCAGTAAGTTGCTTCTGTATGTTGAAAATACCTTCTCTGCCCTGCAAATGAAAGTCCAGCGAGGTATGTCCATATATTGTAGTTCAGCTGAAGTTGTTTCCCAGCTCACTTAAACCATTCCTTTGCGCATTTGGTTTTATAGCTTCACTAGCATTGAAAAGAACACCTATGGATGAGAGAGCTCACAAGTGAAGGCAGGGTACAAACTCTACTTGTTGCAACGCAACACTTAACGCTGTGCATGAGCTGATTCAACTGTGCTGACAGGGATGCTGTTTTCTGTTGTCTTCTCAACTAATTCTGGCATTTCTGGCTTTGTGATTAGACAGCTGTAGAGCTAAGCTAGCTTGACCAGGCATTCTGGTTGTCAGCTTTAACTGTGCCACTGTGCCTGGGCCCCTGGAGATCAGAGCAGGACATGCCTAGGATGTCTCTGTCTATGGCAGTCTGGTGGACTGGGCCGTGAAGCATCCCCAAGTTCAGCCCCTTCCTTCTGGTGGAAGCCTGACCTGGATGCTGTGCTGGAGCTGGCCCGGGCAGCCAGGCCCATGCTCCGCTCCGGTGAGGTGGCAGGAGGCAGATGTCCCTCGTCACACGGCAGTAGTCCAGCCTGCTGAGCTGCTGACTCCCATCGTGTGAACACCAGCCACAGGAAGGCCCAGAATGCAGACAGAAACAAACCAGATGTCCCTATATGTCACCTCCACTGCCATTTTACAACGTAAAAGCGGTCCGAGCCCGCCTCACCTGAGGCAGCGGGCAGCTCCTGGGCAGGGCTGTCCTCTGGGGGCCTGCAGCTGTGCGAGCCGCCGGCCCAGGCCCACCTCTGTGGAAGGGGAGCCCGAGGAGCCTCCCGGCAGTGTGGTCGTCGGGCCCTGGGGCGCCATCAGAGCCCGGCCCCCCTGAGGGAGCGGCCCTGGGGTCCCCTCGTAGCCCGGCCCCCCGAGGGGGCGGTGGGGAGCGGCCTTAGGACCCCCCGGAGCTCGG
>JAHREE010147917.1:0-12569 GCA_033628505.1 Tringa tobata | reverse complement strand
GGACAGCAGGTGCCCATTCGGCACCGTGCATCCTCCTCCCACCGGTGGAGCGGTCCCTACCCGAAGTCAGGATCGTAGCAGGGACCTTCCAGCTTGTGTCTGCAAAAGCTGGCGAAGGTTTTTGCTTCCTTCTCTAGCTTTCTAAGCCCGTTAGACCCTGCTCCGCAGGGCAGGTTGGCAGTAAGGACTCAGGCCTTTGTTTGGAGGTGTCACCTCTCCCTTTTCTCCCTTTTTTCCCTCCCTATATCCAGCAAACCGCGCCTGCTGCTGCTCCCCGTCCTGTGCCAGAGGAACCTCTTCTCCCTGCTCCTCGTGGTACAAGCCGTGGTACCAGAGGGTTGTGTTGTCCAGCTGCTCCAGGCCCTGGAATGGGATTCCCAGGTGGATCCCTGGGTACGGGCACTGGGGAATCTGCTCCAGCAAGGACCGAGGGGAGAGGAGCGTTTCCCACATCCTGCTCCCTTGTCTGCCGCCTGCCAGCAGCAACTGAAGTGCCTCTGCCAGAAAATTACCCAGAACAAGCCAGAAGGGCGAAGAAAACTGAACTGGTGCTTCATCAAGCAGCCTGGTGCTGCTGGAGATGTGGCAGACTCTGTGCTTCAAGACGGGAAGCACAAGAAAGCATCAGAGGAGAGCCTGGAGCTGGATGAGGAGAGAGGAGGGAAGAGGTTGCTGCCGGAGGAGCCAGCAGCGTTTGAGCCCCCAGGAACCCAGGAGGGTGAGGATGTGGATGCAGAGGTGGAAGAGGAGATGCCTGGGGAGATTTCAGGGGACAGATCTGCTCAGAGCCCAGCTGGAGCTGCTCTGGGAAGTTCCCAGCAGGATGCAGCTCGGGAGCCCAGGAAGATCTCCCAGGCAGAGCCGGCAGTGGAGATCCAGTCCTTTCTCCAGGTACCGGGCAGGGTTTGCTTTCCCCTTCCAGCCAGTGCGCCTTTATAGCTTGACTTCTGTTCCTTCATCTCATTTTCCTCAGGTGCACGGACAGAGGCTGAAAATGCTGCTGCAGAAGGAGTCTAACGTAAGTGGTTGCTTCTGAGTCTCTCCTGGAGCTGATGGTCTAAATGGGCTCATCCTAGGGCCTCCAGAAGGGATGGGGAGGAGGTGGCTTTCACAGAGACAACTGGAGGGGGATAATAATCCCTGCTGCCAACTCTGTTGGCCTGAAGTACTAATATCTCCTCCACCTCTGAGGATTTGCTGTATGATGGGCCACCTGCGGGGTCAGTGCTGGCCGAAGCCAGGGGCCGGTGGGGAAGAAAACAGCCCTGGAGCTGTATTTTGTGGGTTGGTTTATTTGGTGTATTACTCAAGGACCCTGTTTCCCTGCAGCACTCGGAGCTGAGCATCCCCTCTGAGCTGCACGTCCTGCACAACTCCTCTCCCAGCCAGGTGAGTTGTGGGATCCCACTGCTGGTGCCGTGGAGGGCCTGCTGCTGACCCTAACATCCCTGTCCCCTCTGCTGTTCCCAGCTCCAGGGGCTGTGCTCCTTCCTCCAGCTCTCCACGTGCCCGGAGCACCTCCTGGTGCGTTTCTGTGGCTGGCTGCTGGCTCTCACTCCTGACCTCAGCTACACCAGCGCAGCCATCCTGGCAGAGCAGCTCTTTCTTGGGCGAGTAAGTGTGGGGACAGAGGCTTCCTGCACCCCGTTTTCTCTCGTTGCCATCTCCATCTCCTGCCTTTTCTCTCTGTAGGTCCTGTCTCTTGCCCAGCCACCCTCCCGCCACCTCATGGCTGCCCTCACCTCGTTTTGCTCCAAGTATCCCCAGCCCTTCTGTCGAGTCCTGGTGGCTGCCATCCTGCGGGAGCCTGGAGAAGGTGCGATGGGCTTGCAGGAGGCATGGCCGCTTCTGGGAGCAGCTGAGGGGAGTTGGAGAGGGACCCTGGGCTCCATCCAGCAGGAAGGGAAGCCCCAGCAGCGGAGTGCTTGCCTGCTGGGGGAGGCTTTCATCACCCCAAAAGTGTGTTAGGAACCACAGAGGGATGGTGCTGGTTTTATCCAGGCAGGTGAACACTTGGGAGTTAGGATGGGAGATGGGTTTACAGGTGCCTGAGAGGGAGGGGAGCTCGAGCTGGGGACAGTTGTCATCCCTCTGTGGACTTGAGTCCTGACAACTCCTAATGCTGGGGCCAAAGCATCTCCAGGGTGGCTCTGCTGGCATGAGAAGTGCCCTCCATGAATCCCTGCCCCTGCAGCATCCCCTTTTACTGGGAACTGGTGCTAATTAAACCCTTGCTGCAGATGGGAAAAGGAAGCTGGATTATCCCAAACAGTAGAAGGGGGCACTGTGTGGTTTCTGGGTGTCCCGACTGGGATGTACCCCTGTGTGAAGGAGTGCCAGGAAGGGTCAGGCACAGCCCTGTGGATTTGGCAGCTTCTAGGGGCTCTTCACCCTTGCCTTGCCCTTGCAGGCACTGAGCAGACCAAGCTGGTGTGCGAGCTTGTGGAGGAGTGCTTGGAGCCAGACTGTGTGAGACTGGTGCTAAGGTAAATGATTAATGAGATTTCAGGGGTGACAGTGCTGCTTCTGCCCTCACGCCCGCCTTGATGGCTCCGGCCCTTCAGGAGCACCAGCGAGGCCGTGTGAGCATCACCTCTCCTCTTCACCCTCCTTTGCAGCCAGGTCCTGGAGTTGCCTTTGTCAGAGAAGCTCCTGCCAGTTGTGCAGGCTGTGCTGGGGCGGCAGGTGAGGGGACCCCCCCGTGTTCCCCCTGGGTTTCCTTGCCAGCTTCAGCAGCGCTGAAGCAAGGACTGTCTCTCCTCCCCGCTTATGGCTCTCTTACAGGAGGTGCTGCCCCCTGAGCTCTTCGACCTTCTGGTCCTGACTCTGTGCCGGCAGGCCCCAGCCTTTGCCACCTCGCTGAATTACGCCAAGCTGCTGACAGCCATGCTGACCGTGTACCAAAGCCAGGTGAGGAGGCTTGTGTCCTGCAGATCAGCTGGTGAGCTCACCCAGGACCCGGCCCAGGGCTCTCTCAGATGGGTTCCTGGCAGTGCAGCTCTCAGCACCTTTCTCCTCTCCATCTCAGGTCACTGCGGCCCACCGGAGCCGTCTGGCTGCCGCTCTGGATCGCAGCAATGCCACCCTCAAGAAGTCACTGCAGGCTGTGCTGGAAGGAGCCAGGTAAGATGGATGCTGTGCCCTCCAGGCTGGGGTCCCTCTTGTGAGGGACGGCTGCCTCCATTCTCCTGGTTTGTCCTGGGTGGTGGGAAACCATCAAGTGCTGGCAGAAGCTGTGCTGGAGTGTGGTTGGTTTCCCTTTTCTTGATTTCTGTCCTCGTTCTCTCTCCTCCTCGCAGGTGAATGCCAAAGGGAACCACAAGGTGATGGCTTCCTTGGATGGAAGATGCACCTGGTTCCTCACTGGGAGATGGAGACCCAGCAAGCGTGGGCTGGAGTGTGCAGAGAGTCTGTGCCTCGGCTGGCCAGGTTTGAGGCACACTATTGCCGGGCAGTGCCATCCTGGCCCCACACACGCCCCGAGGCTTGAAGATGAGGGTTTTCAGGGTTAAACAATGAATACGTTTTCAATTAGCTCTGTCTCTGGTGTGTCTCTGGGCTGTCTCAGAGCGTGCCGCCATGGGCACCTCGCCACACTCAAGATGGCGCCCTTCTGCTCAGCCACACTCAAGATGGCTTCTGCCCCGCCACGCCCAAGATGGCGCCTCTCTCTCCGCCTCTCCCAAGATGGCGGCAGAGGAGGAGCTGTGGAGGGGTTGGGCCGCAGGGCGTCCGAGGGCAGTGGATCGTCTCTTCTCCTCTCCCGACCTCCGGCCGTCTGGGCACCTGAGTCGGGGCTGGGCGTAAGGGGTGGCCGGGCTGCACGTCGCCTAGAGGGGGGTGACTGCATGAAGGTGACTCCAATTTTGGAGATGGCTTGTGCCCTAAAGTTTTCTTTTAATCATGAAAACAAAAAATCCAGTATTTTTGTATTATTGAGGGAGTAGTGTTGGCACATAAGTACTTGAAGAGGTCCTGAAGGTTGGCTGCAGTGATCCTGAGCCTGAGGCCAGCTGCTGTGACCGCTCAGAGAGGGAACGTTGCCTATTTTTCTTGTATATTCCCTTATGAAAAATAGTTTTCTGTCAAGCAGGTCCCCATGTTACCCAACTGGCAGTGAGAAGTTTTAAAAAAAGCAGAAACTCTACTTTCAGGTCCCCTTTGGCTTGATGAGTTGTCAGGTGACGTGATGTCTCCTGCCCTGCACCAGCATCTCTGATACCTCTCTGCATGTGAAGAGCTTGCCTGAGCATCCCCAAGTCTCATCAGTCTGGTTTGCAGGTGTCTCTGCTTGTTTGAATCAACTTAGGACCACTTTCGGTTAGAAAATGGAGCCATAACGGCCGCAATATTTCCTGCATGTACCCTTTTCTCACAGCTGAGAGATGGGTTGATGGAAGCCTTCCTGGCATCCGCTCTTGATGAAGCAGGTTGCTCCTTCGTGGCTCCGGATCTGCACAGAGCTGGCAAACCTCCCTCTCCTCGTTCACAGTGGCAGCCTGGGACCCAGGATGAAGAGTCATCTTCTCCAAAACCTCCATATTTCATGTTTTTTTCTGGCATTGTGGTGGCCCAGAGCAAGCAATGCTGTATGGTGGAGTTCACAGGTCCTTCCTTAGTCTCCTTAATGCCCTTAACACATCACTGAACCAAGACATAAACTGATCTGAGGCTGTTTGGAGATGATAATTCTGGACTAGTCTTAATTGGCCCTCATGATTTTTATCTTGGTTCGAAGGAGCCAAGGCACAAGTGGTGGCATTATGTGCATGTCAGCCTTTCTCTTGCTGATTTTCAGGTGAGGCAGCAATGATCTGCTGGGATGTTGGTCTGCTCTGCTGGGATTTACAAACCTCAGGATGCAGAAGAGTGGGGTTTAGATGAAGAAATGGTAAACTTGAATTTTCTGCCTTAGATCTGCATTTTGTTTTATTTTTTTCCATTTTGCCAGGGCCTGCCAGGGGCCCTGCTCTGTGTCACATTTCTGTTTTTCCACATGGCGACGATGGCACTTCCTGTTGCGAAGTACTTAGTAATACACTAATAAAAAGTGCTTCTCTTTCCAAATTTCTATCCTGTATCCTTGAAAACTCGCACTGAAAACCTCATCTGGGCACCTTTTGGGCAAAGGATTGGGAAGATACGGATGGGAGAGAGAGGCTGGACTCCAAGGGAGGTAGTGGGAGAGTTTTAATGGAGGTTTTGAAGCATTGCATACTTCAGGAACTATTTAAAAACTTATAAACATTTACATCTACAAAGGGAGAAGAGGGAATAAAACATGTAGGTGTGACATGTTACCGCTTCAAGTTTGCTCATTAATGTTTAGTTCCAGACAGAGGAATGAAACTCTGAGGCATTAAGTGATGCTCTTAACGCTGAGAGCAGAGATTTCTTTATAGTAAGAATCTCTTGAGCTATTTTAGGTGACAGTGGACTGATGAGGCTTCAAAGTCTACATTAGCTGGAGGAAAGAAACCTCCAGGGAGCCAAATTGTTGATGTATTTGCATACCAGTGAGTTAGTGGCCGAGGATATTGAAGCTATTGTAGGGCTGCCCAAAATACGACATAAATAGAAATTGTGCCCTGATCATCAAGGTCTGAGCCTGCTGCTCTGGCTTTATTAGGTAGCAGGCTGCAGTCTTTGCAGTTTCCCTGCAAAGTGACCTCGGTGTCCTTGTCCCCGGTGCTCCCTCTGACTGGGGCTGTCGGTCACATGAAGATGACCCAGGACAAACTCATCTCCAAAATCCACCTGCTCCTCAGCTTCCCAGTGTCCTTGCTGAAGAAGAACTGGAAGAACACAGGTGCTGTGTATATCCAAGAGCACTGTGAGGAAGCCCCGGCATCCCTAAGAGACCAGGCAGCAATAAATGGGTGGAAGTCTCCTGGCTGCGGTGCACGTTCTCTCCCTGATGGATGGGTTGGTTTTGTAACTAACTCCTCACTGGTTTCTTTAGGCAACGGTCTCATTTTGACAGGCTGTTCTTGGCTGCTGCGTGCCATATGCAGCTTGCACTTCCAGCTCATCTGGAGGTACTGGGAGCTGCATTTTTGGGCCAGCCTACGTGGTTTTTGCAAGAAACAGTAGTCAAGCTTTGCAAATTGCAAGGGGGGGTTCCTGCTCTGCTGGGAAGCCTAATGCTGGCTGGTGGAAAGAGACTTTTTAGCCCTGTTTTTTCTCTTGGCGGCAGCTTATCATGCACTGTGGATTCTTCTGGGGTGTACGTGCGAGATAACAGTCACGTTAGAATTGGAAGCAAACCCTCGAGACATTAGCCATCCTTGTTTATGTGGCATTTGATAGCATCTGCATGGAAAACTTTACTTTTGACTCCTCTTGACCCTCTCAAGAACTTTAAAAGGCAGCCTGAACAGTGCAAAGAGGTGGACGTGGCATAAAACATCAGTCAGGTTTTATAGTTCAGCAGAACTTTATCCAGGAGCTGGGTTTGTCCTTGTCCTGATTTATTGACAAGAGCTGGTGAAGGGGAAGGTCTGAAGTGCTGTCTTAGAGGTTTCCTAGGCTGTTTGTAGAATGCAGTGTATAATTTTCAGCCGATTTACTTGGGATGTTTGACAGAGGTTCCTTATCTGCTTCCTCTTCTGCTCGTAGAGATTTTTTCCTCCTTCATGGTAGGGAGGGGAATTCCCTTTTTGGCCAAATAGGTGGGGTGTTTTTAAGGAAATTAATTTTATGTAATTGCATGGGTTATCTCTCTACTCTGCTGCCTCCCCATCCTCCCACGCTGATTTTTGAACCAGTTTTGTGACAAGATGCTCTCTCTGCTCCCCAAGTGGCATCTTGGTGCCGTTATTGGGCAGCAGAGGACCTCCCTTGGGTGGGCACCCACGGACATCAAATGCCAGCCATCAGAGCCACGTAGGAGCCATCACACCTTGGTCCATGTCCCTGAGGGTCTACCCCTTTCCAACGGGAGCTGCAGGCTCCAGGTAGTTGTCCTGTCCCTTCCTGCAGCAGTGCTGGGGGCAGAAAATGTCACACTGCTTCTCCCTGGGGGTAACAACATTTCAGTAATGACCTGTTAATCACATGCACGTCATCCCCAACACACAGATGCAGTTTTGCGTTAAAACCCGGATGTGAGACTGAACGGCTCAGTGGTCATCTATTTTCAACCTGGAATTTAAAATCGGACCACAGGAAGCCAAACTCCTCTATCTCATCTGTTTGGTTTCGTGGTGTGGTTTTTTTTTTTTCCCCAACAACCTTTTAATCATAAAAGAATGATGTTCTCCCATGGGTAGTCCGGTCCCTGTCAGCTGGGGAGATCGGGGCCACGTGAAGATGACTTTGCGGGAGGGCTGGGGTGTTGCTTTATGGTTGGGTTCCCCGCACAGGTCCGATAAATCACGTTTGCCGTGTCAGCAGTAGCAGCCGGTGTCGGTCTGAGCAGCTTTCCTCTGAGAAGTGGATTAATCCAGCTGACTGCGGTCCCTGAGATCTGAGCTGCAAGTTCAGCTTCAGGAGGAGCCCTAGGAAGATGCCGGCGCAATAGGCTGCTGCGTCGCTGGTGGGACCTCGCTGGAAGGTGACACGAGGGACAGAGCCAGAGCCCACAGCCTCCTGCTGCCTCCCACCTCTCTGGGCTGGAGATCTCCCAGCAGGGTCTTGTCCACCCCCGCTGAACAGGTCTGTGCATGGGGAGCTGGGGCTGCTTTTGCTTGTTTGAGGCCCTGCGATACCTAGATTGTAGTCACGATGTCCCCAGGTTAAAAATAAGAACGCGTAAAAATCCCGGTGTGCTTTTAGGAAATGCTTTTAGAGATTGTTTGAATGGGGTGGTTTGCACGGAGGGGCCTCATATTGAACCTTCTATTGGGAGGGAATAGAGGAGTTTTTGAGCAGAAAAGCTCTATTCTGGTGTGGGGAATGAATGTGATGGTGCTCTCAGGTCTGTGTCACCCATACAGCAACTTGCTGCTGCCATGGGAGGACACTAAGAGCAGAGGCTACAGAGCCTGACCTGCTGCCTGCCCAGTGCCAGGCTGCTGCTTTTGGGGAGGAATCGGGGTCTCTGTGGGGACGGGGCCAGCGGGACCAGGCTGTGTTGATGGCAAGGCACTGGTGTTCACAGAGGTGTCCATCCCCTGGTTTTGTGCCCACTGTCTGCTCAGCATCATGCCTTACAGGTGCTTTTACTTCCATGCCCTGCTACAGGAGCCTTGGCTGCAGGCTCTGTTGAGGAGAAACCTTGTGCTTGGCTAGAAAAAGCATTTAACAATAAAATACATCCTTTAGACCCATGTGCCCAAGCTCTGCCCCCTCAGGGGGAGGTCTTTGAGGAGGGCAATGGCAATGGGGCACTGGGTTCCATCCAATGAGTCTCAGCCCAGAGGAAGGTTCTTGCTCAGATCTCCCCTTTCTGAAACAAAGGGGTGGCCGGAGGCGCGTTAGCCCAGTGATGGGACTGGCAGCCCTGATGCAAACCTGGAGAACTGACCTGTGTTTTGAGACACCAGCCAGCTGGGAAACTGGCTGAATGGCTGGGAAAGCAGTGGGAGTAAGGAGAAACTCTGCTGCTCAGGCTTATCACTGCACCCAGGCTTGGCTGCCTCCAGACAGAGGTGTCTATGGATGTTCTCACCTGTGGGATGGATCCATCCCTACCATCACAAGCCCTGAGCATCCTCTCGCAGCTTGAGCCAGGCGACCTGCTCCTGGCTCAGCAAGTCCTTCTCTAAAAAGAAGCACAAATGGTAAACCCTTGCACCTGGAAACTCTGGGACAGAGAACTTAGAGGGCTGGAGAGGAAAGGAAATCCCCAGGGAGATATTTTTAAGGAAAGGCAGAGGATATAGAAGACTATAAGGCAGAGGGGGACAGTGCCAGTCTGCATTTCAGCATGTCCAGTGTCTTCCTGGTGCTGTGACCTTAGGATGTGTTGTCATTAATTGGTGCTAATCATACATACCACAGTGTGTGTGTTACAGTTAAGAGAGCACGGGATTTTGGGGCTATTCTTCCCCTAAGATGACTCATGATTTCTCAGCAGCTTTTGGGTCAGGTCCAAGCAGGAGGTGTTTGCCCCAAGAGTGGAAAACCCTTCTCTGAAGCTTCAAGGATGTTAGAAATGCTGACCTGGTGGGGACCATTATTGATGGCCATTTCCAAAGCCCCACCTTGCCGTGAGAAGCTTCAAAAGCTGCAAATGGGTTCCCTTAGCTCCTCCCCCCCCACCCTGGGCTGGTCCCTGGCCCTGGGGCCACATCCTGCCCTCTCAGCAGATGGGCATGAGACTGGGCTGGTCCTGCCCCAGGGCTGGGAGATGCCATTTGCTGGCTGACCTCTCAGGGCTTATGAGATTTGCAGATCCCAAGGACCTGCCTTGTTCCTTGTGGTACATCGGGGTCCCTGGGCATTGCTTTGAGGGGGGGTGGAGGGGGGCACCAGCGGCTGCCAGCCTGCAGCCTGGTCCTCTGTAGCACTGAGCGTCCAGTCTGACTCTGTGTAAGCTCATTAGGGGAAGAAAGCGGCTTTAAAGGATGTGACAGATTTGAGCAAAGGGGTCGGGCAGGAAAAGGGGCAGTGAGGGTGATGGCTGGGGGGAAAGTGGGGCTGCCAAGAGGGGCAGGAGGGGTGGGGGTCCCGGCCAGAGCGGCTTCTCGGCATCATCAAGTACAATGCTGCAGGGGCTCCTTGTCACCCTGTCCTGGTTTAGTGTGGTGTGGTGCCCCCCATCAAGTCGTAGGGGGGTTCCCCCATCTCCATGGAGCTCCTGAGTGCCACCCCCCTGCCCCGAGCCCCCTGCCAGGGAGATGCTGCGGCTCGGCTCCGCTCTGCCGACACGGAGGGAGCAGTCGTGGTCTCTCCCAACTCTGGGTAAAGCTCTCACCTCCGAAGAGCGGGTGCAGGATCTGGCCCCCCACTGAAACCAGAGGTCTCCTGGCCACCTGCAAACTGCTCAGCCCGCCCCGGACTGTGCAGGGAGCTCCCAGCCGCGCTCGGGCATGTCCTTTAAAGGGCTTCTTGCATCGAGCTCTTCCCTGGCAGCTCCTTCTGCTCTCCATTCTCCGGGGAGAATCTGCCGCCGGCAGCTTGTGCTGCGTGGGGTCCCGGCACCCCCCCGACCCACCGTCTGCCGGCCACCCCGCGTCCCCTGACCCCCCCACCTGGGGACCCGCCAGCGCCAAGTGCCAGGTCCGAGCTGGGTGGCCCCAGCGTCTGCTTTCGGCTGCTTGAGACGAGTTCAGGCAGGTAACGACCCGGGGAGCGTTTGGTAAAGTCGCCGAGCCCAGGGAAAGCGCTCGGTCTGGCTTCCCGGGGGGTTATTTATGCCCCGCTGGGCAAACGAGCTGCGTGTCTATGTATTTCCAGCCATAAAACAAAGACAAGGAGCGAGTGTCCGTAAGGCTGAGCTGGACTCAATCAACAGGGTCTGCCCTGGCTGTTACG
Organism: Tringa tobata; assembly: GCA_033628505.1. Lineage (NCBI taxonomy): Eukaryota > Metazoa > Chordata > Aves > Charadriiformes > Scolopacidae > Tringa > Tringa tobata. Next base: position 2,150 of record JAHREE010147917.1, on the reverse strand, counting down.
GAGCCAGTGCTTTGCAGCAGGGACCAGCCCCCGGGAAAACTCTGATGCTCACTGATGTGATGAGTTTGCCTGGTCCCTGGTGGCTGGGGGCTCCCGGGCCCCATGGCAGAGGTGTTGGGGACAATTTGCAGTGTATAGGCATGAAACGGGCTTGTTTTGAGGGATGCCAAGTGCTGCTTGCTTTTACAGCTCCACTGGGGCTGAGCAGGCTCCGGGAGAAGGGTGATGGCCCCGCTCGGTGCTGGAGGATGGCCAAGGCTTTGCACAGACTTCAACCAGTCCCTGCTCTCTATCCCCTTAAACCTCTGATGCATTTGGTGTACCAGCCAAAAAAAAAAAATAAAAAATAATCTCCTTCTGCCCCGTATCTGCACAGCTCCTGGGGGGATGCATCCTGCAGGAGAGTCCCTTCTGCGCAGTGACTTTATCCTGGGCTGGGAGAGGGACTCTGTGGACTTTCTTCCGGCTTTCTCTGATTTTTAATCATTGCAAAACAGCTTAAATGAGATATCCAAGCTCCCCTGGACTCGGGAATCTCTTATATTTGACTATCTGGGAGCCAGCCCGGCAGGGCAATTCTTGGGGATGGGACTGTCCTGGGGTACAGTGGGTTGCTCCTGCTCTGCACCGGGTGCTTGCCATCAGTAGGTGGGTGCAAACTTATCTCCCCCCATGGAGATGCCCCACATCACGAGCCCCAGGCGAGGATCACCTGTGGGAGGGAAACGGGGGCAGTGAGTGGGGAAGTCCACCCTCAGGGGCTTGTAATAAATTCCTCTTTTGCCTCCCTCAGCGCCCGCCCGAATCCCAGCAGCATCCTCCCGAATCGCAGCGGGCCTCCCCACCTCTTTTCCCACGGATGCCTCCACGCTGAGCAGAGGAGCTCGGAGCTCCTGCTGGGTGAGAAAAACGCTTTAAAAATATAACATTTAGAGGCGTTCTCCCATCTGCGCGCAGCTAATATGTGTCTCTCGTGATAGGTGTGCTGGTCCTGGGGGCCTCCAGGCTTCCCAAATGAAGCCGCTCGCCGGGACCTCTCCGGGAGAGGGGGACGAGGAGGCGCAGGGACCTGCCCGGGGGCGCCGGCGGCGGCAGCGGCAGAGGACGAGCTGCCAACCCAGCCCCTCACCTCAGAGGTACGTGCACCAAGGGCTCATCCCACGGCTCCTAGGATGCTAGCGAGGATGGGACGAGGATGGCAGTGCCAGGCGAGAGGGGGGTGCTGGCTGGAGCATCACCCCAGCGTCGTTTCAGCACGGCAGCCCCTTCTGTGGCTACCGTTCCCAGGGAACAACCCCTCCGTGCTTGCAGGGAGGAAGGGGAAAATCCTGTTGTAGCCCTGTCCAGAGCCAGGAGGAAAGTTTAGGGGTTCAACCCCCTTCCCTGGTGGGTGCTGAACCCCAGAATGGGGCCACAGAGTGCTGTTTGCATGGCAGCCCCTAAATCTCCGTGACCTGCCATCCCTGGTGTGCTCCAGCATCCCCAGCCTCACCAAGCAAGGATGCTACAGAGCTGACAGACTTCCTCGCACCCAGGACAGGGTTTTGGGGGTGACGAGGCCATCCCGGTGCACTTTTTTGGGGGGGCAAGATCATGTGCCAAGGCCTGGTGTCCCCATGGCAGTGATGTGAGATGGCACCCAGGCTCTGCCAGCAACCGTGTTTGTTGAGGTGCCTGTGAAGAGGCCAGCTCGTAGCGAGGTCTGCTTGGCAGCTGGGGCAGAAAAAAAAAATAATAATATAATAATGTGCTGAGGAGAAGCACAGCCGTGGGCCGGTGACTCATTGCTGGCTGGAAACGGGCTGCTCGGTGGTGGCTCTGCGGCGGCAGAGAGGGCTGCACCAGTGCCAGGAGAGCGGGGACAGGGACAGGGACGGAGCAGGCTGCAGAGGATGCTCGGAAAGTACCCAGGTCCGGAGCAGCACCCCATGGAAGGGGTGCCGTGTGGGCTGGGGGAGGGCAGAGGGGGTGGGATGCTGCCTCTGCTGCTGGAGTTTCTTTGGGGTTTACCCAGGCGTCTCTCTGCAGGGAGCAGCAGGCAGAGCTGGCCGGGCTCCCCACGACTCCAGATGAAGGTAAGAGCAGCCCCGGGGTGGGGATGGAGGAAAAGGGGGGGGTTTTGCACCCTCCCTCCCTGAGCAGCATTGCTC
>JAHREE010147909.1:0-26222 GCA_033628505.1 Tringa tobata | reverse complement strand
ACCCACAAAACACCCAAGCACACAGCAGTCTGCTCTTTCAGGTGGCAGCAGGGACCTGATCCTCTGGCCAAAATCTGAGCCAGGGCTTCCATATGCTTTGTGTGGACTCTCTGAACACTGATGTGTCTGTAATACAGCAACTACAGCAACCAGTCATGAAACTTATATTCTTTGTTTCACTGAAGGATTTTGAAAGCACTTGCACTACTGACTGTCACAACATTCTGCAGAGCTAGCAGTGTTCAACACGAGGCTGGATGAGGCTTTGAGCAACCTGGTCTAGTGGGAGGTGCCCCTGCCCACGGCAGGGGGTGGGACTGGATGAACTTTAAGTCCCTTCCAACCCAAACTGTTCTATGATTCTGTGAATCTGATTTTCACACATCATCAGGATGGAGAAACCAAGGCACAGCTACAAGTCAGGATTCCAAAGCACCTCACTATGTGCAACCCACATGGTCCCTCTCTGACCTGCAAGGGCCCAGCACTTCTTCAAATTTCTAGGCAAGTCCTCTCTCCAAGGGCCAGGGCTGCCCTTCAAATGCAGCGTTTGCTCTGTGCTAGTGAAACCGTTCCTGGTGAGTGGGAGATTGACTGGAAAATGGTCTGGGTTCAGGGTAACAACAGCCCTGAGCATTGCTGTAACAGAATAATTCATCTCAGAGACATTTTTCCCTGTCAGAGTAAATGTAATTATGTATGTGATACGAGGGAACAGCTCCCCAAGTGGAGAAACCAATTAAACCTGAATTGTGTCCCCAAGGACGAGTTTCCCTGTGAAGTTTCTGCTGTCTAGTAAAGATTAAGCCTCTGCTGGCTTTCTTCTAGTAGGGCCATTGCTAGTGGCTCCCTTCTCTCTACCTGTTTATTCCCCCACAACAGAAAGAGTCCCCATCTTTGGGTGTCCCACCACTCTGACATACATTACCAGGCAGATTACCATTGCCAATGGCTTCCAAAAGTCCTGGGAAAAGGGCAATGCTTTCTGTCTGAAATCCTTGGGGTGCTTCCATGCTCCCCTCCAAAACCCCCTCTCCCCCCAGAAAAGGGAAGAAAAAACAAAAAAAACATATGAAGGGTAGTGTAGCAGATCAGTCTGCTTGCATCTAGGACACAAGGGATGCAGAAGACTTGTATTTTACTGTCATTTTCAATCTAAGACCCAGAATTTGGCTAAGACACAGGAAAACTTGCTGGAAACCAAACAGAAAGGGCTTCTGTCCAAAAGGGCAGACTCTGGATCAGGGCTGTCCAACTCCTTGGGCAAGGATCCCATTAGATTTTCAGCAAAGAAGCAAAATATCCGCACAAGACAAATTTCACAGCCGTGTCCAGCTACAGCTAATGATACTGTTTGAATATATAGACACTGAATGCCCTAATTGGCAGCACTTCCCACACTCACACAACGTTCCCTCTCATTTCTTCCCATGTTTTTTTTCTACTCCCATCCCTGTAGGGCAAGACAGAAGGGGCAGAAATCACTTCTGTGAGCCTGGAGTGGAGAGGTCGGGGAGGAGGGTTATAGGAGATGCCTGCTACTGAAGGGCCATCATCAGAGGGAGGAAAGGGAAGCCACCTCCAGCCTGGTATGGCAGAGCCAGAGGTACCAAAAAATCACTTTAATGGGTACTTTCTTTGCAGCTTTTCCCACTCCCAGCTACTCAGTATAGGTACTGGAGGAGAAAAGCATCCTGTATGTTGGACTCCTGGTTCACACCTGCACAAACACCGTGCAAGCTGATATACCACAATGCCCTACCTCAACAGAGAAGAAAACTGAGTGCAGACGAAGTCTAATGGAGCAGGTTTCCTGAAATTTCCAGAGAAGAAAAACTACTCATGGAAAGCTGATGATGAATATTTAGACAATAGAAAGTCCTCAGTGACCGCTTCTTATGTGTCACTAATTTCTGAAGACTTATGCCCAGATCTTCAGCCCTACACATTGCTGGATCTTCACTGGACCTGGCAACCCCTGTCCCAGCACAGGGCTCATCCCGTGCTGCAGCAGGGTGGGCTATGGGGGTGAGGGTGGTTGAGTGGAAGATCAAAGCCCAGGTGAGAGAGCTGTCTGTGGTGTGAAGCTGTGTAGCCAGCTGACACAAACCACACGTGTAAACCCCAGCATAAACGCCTATGACAATAACCTATTTGCTGTAACTCGCTTCTCTGAACTCTTAATTCTCCTTTGTTTCTTTTTTTGTTTTCGCAGCATGGCCTGACAGCTTGGGTGACCAGCTCAAAGCCTGCCTTTGGCCCGAGTTTGCTTTCATTAAAATCCCACCTACCTTGTCTCGTGTTCCCCCCTCCTGCTTTGCCCCTCTTTCAAAGTGTCAGTTCTCTGTGGGTTAAGGGATTCACTGGAAAGTGCTTGTTCAAAATGCAAACCAAGGATTATGAGAATCACAGATCTTGCACTCTATAATGTTAATTTGGTCCCAAACCTTGGCCAGGTTGGCTACAACTTCTTTTGTACTTGGCTCTTGTTTTTCCCCCATGGACCAAATTACCTGTAAGGGGGAAAAGCAGAGTCCACGTCCAGCACCTCTCAATCAAATCTTGGACCATGGGGAGTCTCCAAGGTAGCCACATGCTCCCTGCCAGAGATGGTGATGTCCATGTCTGCCATGAAAGCCTCAGGTCGGGCAGGAACACTCTCCTCAAAGCTCTCCCCAGCCTCCTCTGGCTTGAGTCTAAGAAAAGAATCCCATTCTAACCAGAAACTACAAATGATAAAAATTACCTCCCAGCTCAATACATTGGACTGGAGATCCCAATGCACCTTACTGCTGTGTGGACATTACCAGCCTTCCTGGTACCAAGCCACAGAGGAGCATTAAAGCTAAACCAGAAATATTATTCCTGCTAAAAGAGTGACAAACAAATGGGATCTACCAAGAAAAGCCAAGACTAATTGAAATTGAGTGATAATGAAGGAGCTGGATTCGTATTTCGCAGTTTCCCTGTGTTAGATTCTCTGTGCCATCCATCTGCAGAGCTCTCCTGCATGTGCCCCACTGGGCAGCACCACCACTTTGAGCTGGCAGGAACAGAGACATCTTTCAGAATTAAAAGACCTGACTTCTCACAAAAGATGTGTTTTCATTTTTGACAGTCAAAAATAACACAAAAACATTGGCCCAAATTTCCTGAAAACTAGGTCTAAAACATTTCAGGCGAAGTTACTTCACTTATTAACTGTTCTGGTTCCAGTCATCTTTTACAAAAGACAAAAGTCTAATTCCTCACTCAATTTCCAGGAAAAAAATCTTAGTTTCTTAATCAGAACTTTCTATCATAAAAAAAAAAATGTTTCAGGCACTTTACAACCAACCAACACGTGAATCAGGGCATAACCTCTCAGATAACACAGACAGCTTCCCTAAACACATCTGATTCATGATGCTTCTACTTCTAAACCCCCTCCATTACTCTGAGGCTGGAAGCTTTCTCCCATGGGCAGCAAGTGAGGGCATCACCTTGCTGGTGTCTTCTGCACTGTGATGAAGGGGTCAGAGGACTGTAATGGCTCAGGGAACCACTTGGTTACTGTTGGAAGGGACAACCTCAAAACACAATGGGCTTTTCTTAAGGGAAAAGAATAAATTATGTCATGGAGAAGAGTCAACGTCCCATCCAGGACATGGGACACCAAACCTTTGACCCTCCAGGTCACCTGTCAAAGTCTTGGGCCAGAAACTGCTGAATGCCATTACCAGATGCCATCTCCTGAGCAACCTGCATGCATGGGGTGGGTGGTGACACCTCTAGCTCATAGGTGCACCATGTTCAAGGGTGACTTTGGTGGTGGAGACCAGCCTGTTCACACCCGATACTGCAACATTAGTGAACAGGCCCTCCCACTCCTATTTAGATCCTTGGTAGTTTTAAGGAAGCTCCTTGCGGAATTTTTTTTTTTTTTTAAATGACATTCAAAAACCTATAGACAACTGGAAGAAGGCTTTCAGAGGCAACTGGAGACATCTGATTACTTCTGGAAGACTATGGGCTTTGGGCACATTGTCTTCTCTAGTGTCCATGAATGCTTCCTCCTTAGCAGCCTGCAGGGACCTGCTTTAAAACACATGAGTTTTCTGTCATCTTGGACCTGACTGAAAAGCCAACAGGAGTTTGGTACCATTTGCTTCCAGCTCTCTGAACTTCAGCAATGCTTGGTCCCTTCATTCTCACTTGAACTCTTGCGAATCCCCAAGGGCATCTATTTGCATTATTGGCCTCCCTCTACTCAAATCTCTTTATAATGAGACTGAGAAGCATCAAAGACAGGAAAAAGTTCTTCCTTTATCCTCTCCCACGGTCCCAGAGCATTTCTTCCACCCCTCCACCCCAGCTCTGCTGGGGCAGACAGGATTTGTCCTCCTGCCCTGCACACTGAGATCCAGCAACTGTCACATCCCATTTCTGAAATCATTGCTTAGTACTGCCACCATGGACTGAAACGTGGAGGAAGAAGAAAGAAGTTCAGAAGAGGCCAGAGAGTAAAGAATAGTTTAGAATATTATGGAGATGAAAAAAAAAATCCAATTGGTTTAAAACCAGATGAGCTGCAAAGGGGAAACATTAACGAGCTAAACGGGGAGCATGTGAGGGCTGGGAGGAGGGGGAAGATGTCCCTGCTTAATATCGGAGGTAATGTAAATGAAACAAGGCAGCAGAAGAGGCTGAGAGAGAAAAATATCTCTCTGAGCCAGGCCCTTTAAGAGCAGTTGCAATTGAAATTGAAGAATTAAGAGCAGAGCAGCTGAGGGCTGGAATAAGATTGATTCAAGACTAGATACAATTTAAAGGCAAGGCAGAGGTGGAAGCAGAGGCTGGAATGAAATCAATTTACACCAAGATGCGATTTAAACTGATGAACTCGGGATGTGAGAACTGGAGCTGGGGGAGGGAAAAGGGGGATGGGGAGTCAGCAGCTTCAGGAGAGGGACGGTATGGACCCACTGCTAAGGTCCTTGGGAGGGAACCAGTGGGTCTGGGTGCTGTTTTTGCTGGAGAACAAAGGGCTGGTCCTGAAAACCTGCAAAGATCCAAAATTTGGTATTTAGGAGACGATGAGACAGGCTGCAAAGGCTACCTGCACTCATGAACTTGAATAGGCACAAAAGGAGGGTGTTGAACTATTCCCAGTGGGCCTGGTGATGGCTAAAACATTCCTTATCCTAAACTATGATTATCATTTAATAGTGATACAGGGCTCTGAACACACTGATGGGTGTGAGATGGGTGAACTTGGGCAAGCAACCAATAGAACTGGCACTGAAGGAGCCCGGCACCTAGCAGCACAGGTCACAGCTTTCTCTGAGGTCTTTTCAAAAATCAGGAGGTTTGATAGAACCTTGCTCAATTGTTCTTAAATGAGGGCTCAGCTGAACATGTTTGCAAAGCCCTAATTTCGAGATTCCTTTAAAAATACAAAAGTGTGCCTCCACCCCGGAGGGACTAATTTTTGCCACCAATTTCTACTCTTGCCGTTCCCATGCCAAAGTTTGTCCACATAGAGGGAAGTGCTAGAAGGACTGAATTCAACCAAGGTTTAGTGGCTTTCCAGGAAAGCTGAAAAAACCCAACAATTTAACAAGAGGATCAACCATACATTTTCCAGGCTGCTGAGAAATGGCTTCTGCAGGTACCTGGCTGCCTTCTTGCTTCAAGGCTCTTCAAGAGTTGTGGAGCAGTTGCTTTTCAGGAGTTGTTGGGCATCCAGTTCTGTCTACACCAGCAAGTGTCACCTCTGGACCATTCCCACCTCACCACTCCTGATGCTGCTGGGTGGGAGACACACTGGGTGGCCCTTCTTGGTGCTCTCTGGGCACCTGGTGCAGTTTTGGCAGAAAAGAGCACCACAAGCAGAAACTCTACCTGTGGGGAGTGGGTCTGGGTGCAGCAGTGGAGCACATCCACACTACTGCTTCATCCCAGGTGGGAGCACAGGCTGGGGTTTTCCTTGGGTGATAGAGGCTGGGTGCTGTGGCCTCATAACTGATGTGTGAGAAGGTGGTCTCCAAATTCCTGGGATGGTTGGAAAGTCATCAAAGGCCAGATTGTGTCTGCAACAGCCTGAACCTCTAAGAGGCTTTTGTATTAAAAGAGTCCAGTAGAGGCTATGAAGATGATCAGGGACTGGAGCATCTCTCTGGTGAGGAAAGGCTGAGAGACCTGGGGCTGTTTAGCTGGAGAAGAGCAGACTGAGGGGGGATCTCATCAGGGCTCATCAATACCTGAAGGGCATATGGCAAGAGGATGGGGCCAGACTCTTTCAGTGGTGTCTGATGACAGCACAAGAGGTAACAGGCAGAAGCTGGAAGACCGAAAATTCCATCTCAACATGTGGAAAAACTTCTTTCCTGGAAGGGTGCTAGAGCCCTGAACAGGCTGCCCAGAGAGAGTGTGGAGTCTCCTGCTCTGGAGATATTCAAAGCCCTACCTTCCAACACCCCTACCATTCTGTGATTCTCTGAATCAAAAATACATTCAGAAATACCGGTGGATTTGTGAGGGAGCATGGGAGGCAGGATTAAGGCCAAGGCTGCACCACGTTAAATGACTGCTTAAAAATTCAAGCCAGCCTCTTGCACCACTATGAGTCAGGAAAGCACCGTTGGAACGTGCATTGGTGTGGAGGTGTGAGAGGAGCCTGGTTGGACTCTGGATGTGGAACTGCAAAGGGCAGCCTGGGATGAGAAGACTGTAGATCCAGTGGGTATCACGAGGAGAGACCCAAGTTACCCTCGTTCTGCCCTTCCCACAGCACCTCCCAGGGCTTCCCACCTGGCTGAAAATAATACCTGAAAGACACAATCCTACTTTTACTTACATGGGGTTAAATCAGGAGCAACCTCACCTTCAAGCCAGTGAAGAAGGAGATTTACAAGATACACTGTGCCTACCATTTCTTGCCAGGATTTTTCTTGATTAGCCTTTTTCTCTCCTGTTCCCATTAACAGAGGAGGGAGGTGAAAAGACAAATGTGTGCTTCCACATTTATCTCTCGTGGTGATTTTTTTGGTTTTGTTTTGGGTTTGTTTTTTTTTTTTTTTTCCCTTGAGGCTCTAACAGTTCCAGAGTGGCAAAAGGGGAACTACACATGACAGAATAATTGCGGTGCTTTAGAAGGTCCCTCTGTAGAGCATGTCTGCAAGCAGGAAGCAGCGTGGGTGTGTGATGTACAGGAGATGCCCTGTAAATAAAACAGGGAATTGCCTGGAGGAAGAACAGGGAACAACAAAGGCTGCACAGAACAAAGTGGTTGCAGAACATAACTGAGTGCTAAACCTGAAACTCAGCAGAGAAGGGACTGGATGTGGGGAAAAAAAAATAATAAAGAAACCCTAATACCTTAGGGAGGGGAGATGTTTACACTGCTAAGTCATTTACAGAAACAGATAAATTCATTTTAAGTCAAGGCAGGAGTAGTCCATCTAAACGCTCACTGGGCAATGTGGATGCAATTCAGGAAGAGCAGCGGATGCTGTCTGTTATTCTTGTCAGTATATAAATTTATTCCCCTTATGTGCATTTCAGCCAACAATGGAATGCTGTGATTAAATGAATGGCTTGAAGGCAATTTGTTGGGGGCGGGGAGTATATTGAGCTTTCCACAGAGAGGCAAACACTCAAATAAACACTTTGTGTTATAAACTTTATCCTCCAGATCACTGGAAGTTTTTGGACCCTGCTAATAAGAGACAGCATCTCTTACCTCCATGTTATTCACCGTGATTTGAGTCTGGCAAATAGTTTCTAGGCCAAGATGAAATATGATGGTGAGCATCCATCTCGTTGCTGGAGAGGGACAGCAGTGCCACCCCAATGGCACCCCGACTGGCTCTGAGGCCTGATGTCGATGTACAACTCTGAGCATCCCAGGCCCCAGGGGATGAGGCACACATCACACAGCTGACATGTGGGACTTGGGCACTGTGAGAAAGGGAAAGTCTGTCTCATGCAGGAAAGCTCAGCTACGGTCAAGGCCAGCTTGTGTGCCAGGTGCCAAGAGAGAAGCAAGGAAACCAACGGGGAGAGAAGACCTGGGCAGCTCAGAAGAGTTACAAGAGAGATGTTCAAGTTGGAGTTCCTGCGACATCTTGATATTTACGGTTGAGATGCCTCAGTTGGAGCCTGAGGTTGATTTTTCAGTCAGTTGGAAGTCATCTAATATTACCTTCCCTGCAACTTTCTGCTGAGGAATGAGAACCCAGCTGGATACATCCCATTTGTCTGTGGCAATGCAATTGAGCTCTTAAGTGCAGGTGACATGGATGGAAACAAGAACCAAGACAATGCAAGTACCATTTTTTTGGCATTGAAGTGTGTTAGCTGAGAAATAGAGCCTCTCCCTACCCAGATACCACAACTCATGTCTTTAAGGAGCAGTAAACATTTCCTGGAGAAAACAGAAAGTCCTTAGCAGGAGAAGGGACTACTTGGTGACCTTGGCCTCTCCCAGTCCACTGTTGCACAGCCCAGGGGCCATGGAAAGGACACCCAGAAAACTTCCCCCACTTCTCACCAGCTCCAAAAGGCTGGAGAATAGATTTGCTCTAAAAAGGTCCTGTACCTCAGCCTCCAAAAAAGCCATCTCATGTCTTTGCAGGGAGAAGGACAATAAAGGTAAGACAACTGTTTGTGTGGGGCTCTGCAGCCATGCCTGAAATATGCTCACTGGGGCTGTGGGTGCGTCAGCACACGTGCATAAATACCCACTGTTTGCCATATCCCAACTCCAGTAAATCTATCACCAATCCATGCAGTCGCCGCGCCACTAAGTCTAATAGTCTAGACTAAACAGAAAAAAAAAAAAAAAGAAGACGGAGGAGTTTAGCCCTACACACTTCCCAGAGGATTAGCTGACTCCGCAGTGGGGAGGGTTGAGCTAATGCAGATATATGGGGTGTAGCACGAACAACTGGTGTCAGCCAGCAAAACCTGGACGTGGAGAGAGATCAGTGCCAGCCTCCCAGCCCAGGCACTCCCCACGGGATGATGCTTGAGCACATTCCTGAGATCACAGACTCAGTTTCACAGATGCTGTGAGCATCCCTGTGCACCCTCATCCCATCGCCCAGGCAGGGAGAGGCAGTCACCATGGCACAGCTCATGGGGCAGCTGCCTATAAACCTGGATAACAGTTTTAGCATCAAATTGGTTCAATTTCACCCCTACCCAGCATCCCATAAACAAAAAAAGAACCTGTTTTCAGCACTTTCAAAATAAAGCGTTTTGATTTTTTCAGTCTATCATCTTTTTGTTGCCACTCCTCTTGCCTTTATAAAGGTCTTTAGCAAATTCAATAGTGACATATAAATCTATCTCTTTATTCCATAAATCTCTCTTCATAAACCATCCCTCTAGCCAGGTAGATTCAGCAACTAAGCACATACTGCTAAAGGTGAATCCTTCAAATTTTTGTAAAAAAAATGAAAGCAAAGGAATTACCTTACTCAGTAGGAAACAAGGATCCATTCTCTCCTCTCCAACAGGTTTAACCAACTACTACCCTCTTCTTGTCAGCTAAACCATGACACTCCCTAAAGTAAGGTCTCCTCACCGAGGTTGCCATGGCCCATTGGTGACCACACGCGGTGGTAGATAGCCTGCAGGTGCTCCCCAGCATCCTGCCCCCAGCCGGGTGTTTTCACTTAGTATCATGATGAAGAGAGTGCAAAGTCGTCTGCAAGAAACGCTGGGAGCTGACAGCATTAGGAGATTTCAGGTGTTCCCCATCTTTGCTGGCAATTAGCAGATCAAACATTTAATACCAGGCTGGAGAGAAGGGCCAAAAAGCCCCAGGAACATCTGGAAATGGTGGATCTCCAGCTCTGGGCTGTTTCTGCCTGGCTTTGTGTGTGCTGAGAGTCTTGGGGGAGCTGGCACTCATTAGCACCTGGCTGATTTGGGGTCCTTACCATTAACCATGTCTGGGGCCACTGTATTTCCTCCAGCCCATCTCACTCTGTTTTCAGGACTCACCTCAAGCATCTACTCAGCTTTTGATGCATACTAAACTCACCTTAAAATGATTGCTTTTGTGGAGACCCACCCCAAAACATAGATCTAACCTGTAAAGAAACCACCTCTGTCCCTCCACAGTGACCCAACACAGTTGCTCAAAAAAGTCCTGTCCAGCAATGTGTGAAGGAGTCCCTCTCCCTCATGTCCCTTCTCTCAGCTCATGAATGCAAAACACTTTGCTTGTCCTTTGTCGTTAGCTTGATTTTAAACAGGCTGGGAATGAAAGAAAACCAGACATTTCCACTACTTTTAAGCCCCATTTGGTGTGATTAAAGAAGTCTTTAAAAAAAGAGAAAGGAGGGGGAAACCAATAACTTTTTAAAACTTGTCCTGAATGCAAAGGAAAATGGAGTCCACTGTATGAGTAATTCAGGATTAATTGTAGAATTACGTTATTCATGCAATGCTGTTTGAGGGAAAGAATAAGCACTCTTGAAGTCATTAAAGAAAATCCCAGTAAAATATTACTTAGCTGATGTGTGTAGTCTTATTGGCCCTTAAGGGAATGTGTGCGGCAGAAATGTCCAATTTATAGCTCAGAGGCTGTCTATAAATACGTAGTCCAAAGCCACCTCTCTTTGTAGATCCAAGGAGGGGGAAAAATGTTTATCTGCAGAATATTATGGCTGACCTAAGACTGTGTCTCAGTAAAGCATCACTATTCAGGAAAGCATGGGGCATGTAATTAATTTAAAGTCATTGAGATTGAACCAATTCCTCAAACCACAAGCAGTTTCTTTTTTCTCCAGCAATTGCTTATTTGCCTGTGTGATATGTGAATTCAGGCTGAGTTTTTTACAGAAAAGTGATGTAAAGATGTCTGAAAGTCACCCTGCTGCAAGCACAACCATCATTGCACTGTCACATCTTCCCTCCTGGACCTTCTGCCTGCAGCAAGTGGGGTTTTCTCAGTCAGGTCACATCATTGGAGGCCTGGGGAAGGGATTTCTGCTCTGCAGTGAAACAGGAAGGTGGTTTGACTGTGTGCAGGGCAGATTTCAACCCAAGCAAGAAGAGCTGGGGGGTGGAGGAAGGGAGATGTGCCCAGCCGTGCTGCTGGTGATGTCCCTGGGGCAGGCTGCTGAGCACGGCAAGGGTTGGGTGATGCTTCTGCTGGGCTGGAGCCTGCCCCAAGGGCAGAAATTGCAGCCTCTGCTTCCGTAGGAACAGCAATTCCCATCCTCAACTACATCCTCACCCCCCTTTTCACATGGCAGAGGGTCCTTGTCCAGCTTTGGGGGAAAAAGATCTAGTTTTGGCTGCTCTCCCCCTCCTGCTGTTTCTCCTTACATTTGTCATCAGTGATTTTTCCTACTGATATTTATTTCCCAACACAGAGTTATTGCCATATAAGTAAATAGAAAAAGAAAATGGGAAAATAGAAAAAGACAACACTTGTAGTACTATCAAGCAGAAACGATGTTACCACTGGGGTAAAATCAGAAGTTTATCAGTTTAAATCAAAATTTATCCCAACACATCCTGCTGTCAACAGTTGCGCAAAGAAGGTCCTGAAACCAAGTGGTTGCAGTGGCTGCAGACTCAGCTTCATGTCTTTTAGCAGAGGTGCCCAGAGGTCTCCTGGAGCTGTGGCTCTGGACGGATGGGTGCAGGAGCCCAGCCAGACCTGTATCCCCAGGGGAGACACGGGTGGCACGGGGAGGGGGTCACGGCGCCCGTCTGACCACGAGCGAAAATTTCCCATGCAATTGGCCAGTCCCCTTTCAGCCCCAATTGTATCTTGACAAATTTGAGCATATTGAAAATATATTATGTCATGGTATGGAATGGATTTTAAACGCACCAATTGGCTCACTCTGTAACGTTTTAAATACCTGCTAGAGTGCTGCCACATGGCCCGGCAGGGTGTAGCTGTGGGTAATGAGATGAAATTGAGCAAAGGAAAATTAAGGCCAAAGAACAGGAGCAAATTCCTCGAGAATGAGATCTCCCGTTCCCACACCACATCCAGGCTGGGGAGCCGGGCTGGGATGGCTGAACTGCAGGGATGGCATCCCAGTGTGCCCCCAGTGCGGAGCACGCCTGTCCCAGCACAGCACCCGCAGCCCCACGTGCACCGTGGGGTCCTAACACGGACGCTCTGCAGGAGCCCCCAGAGCTGGCTGAGCACAGCATGGGGTGCAGCACCCCAGGATAGTCTGTATCACTGGGACCCCGTTATTTGACTGGCAACTCCCTCGAGTCCCAGTTCCTGCCTGCAAACCAGAGGCCAGGAGGACTCAGTGCTTTTTCTTCCAGAAAGCCCTTCACCCAGGGCATTTTGCAGCTAATGGTGGGGCTGCTCGAGGGCTGGGTAAGATCAATGGTCTGTCTGGATGGAAAATAACCCAAAAGGAGAGGCAGAAATGCCAGTAAAGCAGTCACAGGGCCTCACTTCTCTTTTCCAGTGCTCCTGGGACCATCTAACCCTGAGGAACCACCTACATCCTGAGGTGTGGTGGTGGACTTCCATCCTCACCTGAAGCCACGGAGAAGGCGTTTAGACCTTATGGGTCCCACCCGCAGGGTTCAGTAACTAGTAGCGAATTTGAGATCACAGATCCAGGATGCTTTTACACAATATACATGTGCACAATATGGGCAACTTCAGGTCCTATCACATTATTCACTGCCTTCTCCTGTACCCCTCCCCCTGAGCTACAACCCCACAGCTTCCCTGCAGCTCCCTCACCCCGTACCCACCACCACAGCCGGCAGAATTTCTTACTGGTGAGTCAGAAGCCCTGATGGAGCGTTTCTGTCCTTCCTCTGACTTCATACCGTTTTCTGCCAAAGCTTGTTTGTGCTTTCCCAGGTGTGTGAGGGAACANCCTGAGGAACCACCTACATCCTGAGGTGTGGTGGTGGACTTCCATCCTCACCTGAAGCCACGGAGAAGGCGTTTAGACCTTATGGGTCCCACCCGCAGGGTTCAGTAACTAGTAGCGAATTTGAGATCACAGATCCAGGATGCTTTTACACAATATACATGTGCACAATATGGGCAACTTCAGGTCCTATCACATTATTCACTGCCTTCTCCTGTACCCCTCCCCCTGAGCTACAACCCCACAGCTTCCCTGCAGCTCCCTCACCCCGTACCCACCACCACAGCCGGCAGAATTTCTTACTGGTGAGTCAGGAGCCCTGATGGAGCATTTCTGTCCTTCCTCTGACTTCATACCATTTTCTGCCAAAGCTTGTTTGTGCTTTCCCAGGTGTGTGAGGGAACAGCCCATACCTAATTTCCATTTGGGATTGACTCCTGGAGTCAATTTTGACAAAAACGGGCACTTTTGCCAGACGGCTGCGATACAGCCGTGAAGCGTGACAGCATCTGCAGAGGGTACCTGTGTCCTCCAGAGATGGGGCAGGCAGAGGTGTCCTGGGGTTGACATCTCCTCCAGGGATGCTGGAGTGAAACACGCAGGAACTGCACAGGGCTTTTTCAGAGCGGGAACGTCGCCTCCAGGCCTGGATGGTGCTGAGTGGTTTCATCACCTGTTAAGCCCTTCTCAAAGCCCGAGCCGTGTATTTTAATGAGCGTTCCAGTTGTGCTGTAGAAAACCTTTGTAAGACACTGGCCAGCTGCCTAGAAAACGACTGAATGAGAAACCTCTGTTTTCTGGCTGCGGAGCCGTGGGTTACCTGGCTATCTCCAACTGCTCCACCGCATGTCATCGAAGGACAATTCATTCATTCATTCATTCACAGCAAACTCCATTAACCTCGTACGTGAGCCAAAAGGCTTCTGAATCTTGAAGATGCCCCATGAGTCTCTCCATGACACCAGCTAATTATCTCCTCATTAACAACAACATTAGCATTCCATTTGATATATACAAGTTAATTTGTTAATTGCACTTTAATTACAAAGTTATTAAGAGCTCAGAGGCATTCAACAGAAGATTGCAATTAACACAAGCTGCAAAATTGCTCCCAGCAATTTGGAGATGTTATCGGAAACTGATTCTCTGTGTTCAGCTGAAGATGGAAAAGAGACGGGAGATTTATGGGCTGACATCATGAATTCCCTCTGAAGATGCTTTCACTTACGCCCTGGGAAGCACCAGGAGCTGCCATGTTGAGATGCTCTTCATACAACTGACTCCTCTGGCTCATGTCTTCAGAAGCTTGGCTCCTCGCTGTGCCCCCAGCAGAGGATGGAGAAGGGGGAAGAGGAGGCATCTGGGGGCTGAGTGGACTCAGTGACTCACCTGAAGCATTTGGCATCTCGCAGAAAAGGCCTGTGTGTAGACACAAAGCTTCAGGTGCCACCTTCTGTTGTGGAGAGCCCATCGTAAGATCTTCCTCCTCTCCAGAGCTGAGTCATGCCTGCACATTACATCGGTTGTCACCTGCACTGCCAAGGATGCTGAGCACCTCCCGGCCAGCGACTCACATCTGCTCCATGTGGCTTCCTCATTCATCCTCCTGTGCTGGGGAAAGCTTTGTTTTGTCCTATTAAACCATAGAATCAAAAAACTGTCTGGGTTGAAAGACACCTTTCAGATCATCTAGCCAAACCATCAACCCAACACTGACAAAGCCACCGCTAACCCATGTCCCTCACCACCACGTCTGCCTGGCTTTTAAATACCTTCAGGAATGGTGTCCACACGTGTCACATCTAGGCAGCCTTGCACTGAGCACAGGGATGAAAGGTGGGGACTACACCTCCAGCTCCACCATGATTGCAGAGGAGTCTTCTGGGGATGTGGCTACACCTTGGCCATGCTCCTTCCAACCCCACGGTCACCAGGATCTCTTAGATAGGTTGCTTCCAAACCACTGAACTCCTGGTGACTGAGACCAAGATCTCCAACCCTTGCAGCCACAACGATTAAACAGACAATAACTGGGTATAACCAGGCGTCACACACTGTATAAAATTGAGGCTTTGTTTGCTCCTTCCCCGTGTGCTGTTGTCTGTGACTAATGCCACGACCTGCCCTGTGCCTCCTGAAGAAAACCAGGCGGTGGAGGCTCCCCTGGGCTTGATGAGATTTCCCGTTCTTTTTTTTCTTTCTTTCCATTTATCTGACGTGTCTTACTGCAACGTCATTCTTTAGATTAGCTGTCAGATCTGCTGGAAAAATGCACCGGTGAATATGGCCATTATCCACCCAGCCAGGAGGACCAGAGCCCTGTCGCTCCTGCATAAAAAGGGCACTGTGGACAGGAAAAAGCAGGACACTGGCTGTAGTGCGTGCCAAAGCCAGAAATAAATGATAAATAGGGAGGATTTACAAATGGATTTGAAATAAAATTTCACTTTCTTACTGGCCTTAACAATGGCAAATTTCTTAAATGCTTTCATTTCATACCTTATGAAACACTGTGAGTTATGAAATGCCAATGGCACTTTATTAAAAAGGCCCCAAAGAAATTTCCTAACCCCTTTGAAAAAGAACTTGTAGGGAATAATCACCAGCCCAAGGATTAGGACATCCTAAAGAATGGGGGGAAAAAAGAGAATTACATCCCTGCTAGAGAAAGCTATAAAACAGTGTTCAGAAACCATGCAGATACAGAAAGGAATTTATTCCCTATAAATTATATATATACGTAGCCTCATTTCTACAGATCCGTATTATGCTCGTTTCAGCTGGCCTCTGTTCCTTTCATCCCAGTCCGGTTTTACTGCACTGTTACCTTCAGGAATTCATCCCCTTTTTGCAATATAAAACACATCTCTCAGGGAGTACCGAGTTTTCCCCGCTCAGACAGTCCCCGTTGTTACCCCTGGATCTGAGTGCTTTTCCTGGTGCACTGCTATCACCCCTCTTTGTTCAGACTCCCTCTCCCTTCAGCTTAACTCCCCCAACACGTGCCAGCTGAAGATTGGCTTGATGAAAACTTCATTGAATCAGGATAAATTACCTGATTTCATCCAACCTTACATTTCATAGCCGTCATCATCGCTTTGCTCTTCAAGGTGACTCTCACCCACCTTTCCCAGGGGGAGAACTTAGGAGGACTCTTTGGGGACGACACGGCAAGCGAGGAGGTAAAAAGCATTCAATTTTTTTTGGTCTGTCTTTCCAGAAATCTGTTACAGCAGTTTCCCAACAGCCAGATCAAAACCCAGCTAAGTGTGATGGGAAATTCAGCCATCCCAGTGGTGATTCCTAGGGAGAAATGTGCCACTCTTGAAAATGCCATTTTCTATATCATATGCCCCTCTTGTACCTCTTTAAATGCATTATTTGGCTTTGCCAGAGAAAAAGCAGGCTATTATGGGGTTTGTGTGGCAGCCAGGGAGGCAACGCATACACCCTGTGCTACAGCAATTACCGTGACACACCACGGCACACCAGCTACACGAGATGGAACGTCAGAATGATTCAAACCCAAATACTTCAGTTTGAGTTTCCCAGCCACAAATCAAAACGCGTCAGCGAGGGTCGCCTCCCTCAATTAATTGGGCACAAACTGCAGAACTGAAAAGTGATTCCTCCATTTTGGCCCGTGTTTAGAGGGGGAACGAAACAAATTATAAATACGTCTTAGATAACTCATAAGCAAAACCCCAAAGAAGAAAAAGTCCTCTTACTCATTTCAGTGAGTCTACAGCTCCTCAGATTTCTGATGCTGAAGCACTGGTGGGCAGAGCAGAGGGAAAGCAGTTCCCAGAGGGGAGGGTTCAGTTAATTTCGCTTTTCATTTCGCTCTGCTAAAGGAATCTCATTCCAACTAATTTGTAGTTATCAAAGCTGGAAATAATATAGGGGAAATTGTAGTAATAATAACTATTATTACTACTTTGAAAAAGAGCTAATTCCAGCAGAAAAGTGTCTTTGATGAACTGAAAACTCTTCTCGCACTCATCAAATATTTCTATCAAAGAGGGGGAAAATATCCCTAGAATTATGATGTTTCAAAGAAACATCTAGGCCGCCTTGGATGTGCTTACTGATTTTGATGAAAACTGGGGGGAAATGTAAGTAAATGGAGGCCAGAGAGGTTCCTGGACCTCTGCTCAGCAAAGCTATAACCATTGTGTGCTGAGGACACTCCGGTCCTGTGCCATGGGCAGGTCTCCCTGGGATACAGAGGGATGGGATAGGATGGCATGGGATGGGATATTTTGGTTGGAAGGAACCTACAATGATCATCTATTTGCCCACTTCAGGGCAAATACAAATAGAAAAGAAAAAACCCTGAAGAATTGGGGAAAAAGGGAGTAGTTCATGATAAGAGGTCACCAAAGGTAAGGACTGCATGGAGTTGGTGGGAGATAACTGGGGGATCCTACACCTTGGGAAGGGGACAGAAGCCCATACAGAGACCTCACCCCCCTTCTTCAGCTAATCAGGCTGCCATGCAGTGGGAAGGGAACATATATGTGTGGGAACCCTAGGAAGAAGCATGATGGGGTGAAGCAGGAAATCATGGCATGTCTGGGAGGATGCCAAGAGCCTCCGGTGTGGAGAGGACAAAAGTCTGAGGGCATAAGGAAGATAAGACAGCAGCGTGGAGGAAGGGTGGAAGATGCTGGGGATAAGAGTCTGGCTTGAGTAGGTCCTTGGGCCCAACATCCTGGGAAAATTCATTCCTTTAATTAGTGTATTCAGCAGGAAACTGAGACCAACCCTTTTACATTGGCATCTCTGCCAGGCTGGGGGCTCCTCAACCTTGTCTGTACCTGGGTGTCTTTCTGCACGGCGCGGTGGTGCCATGGCCCAAAGGTGTTGCTCTCACACCTCCCCTTGGATTTTGCAGTGGGTAAACAGAGCTGTCAGACACCAGGGCTCTGTTCACACTAAATATTAAGTGTGAATATTAAGTGCCCCAGACTTCCCACGCGCTGGCTGGGAAAAATGGTGCCAGTGTTAAATTGTTTGGCTGCATTTGAGGCTCCAGCGAAAAAATAACCCAACCCTTGACAGTGGCAAAACTTGCCTGTTTTCAGGGGAGATTTAAACACAACCTCAGCTGCCTGAGGTACACAAGCTGTTCTCAGGGAAAAGGCACGGGGCTGAGTAAATCCAAAAAAAAGTCAGGATTTCAGGCAACAATGATGCAAAACTCAGTGCCCGGTCCGTCAGCTGGAGCTAGTCAAAACTTTCAATTCAAGATGTCTTTAAGACTCATTTGACCCAATGGAAATGCTCATCTTGATAATATTTGGTGGGTTTTCTATCAAAGCACAAATCTTTCATGATTTTGACAGCTGAAAAATTATTTCATTCATGCCTACCAATGAAAGGGAAAACTCAGTAAAACCCATTTACTTAGACCATGCAGCTAATTCTCTTCTATTTGATTTGCCAAAGAACAGCTTGAAATGTTTAACTTGTCAGCTGCCAAAACCCAGGAATATTTGGTCTCTAGCGTTTAGACAAAACTCAACTAATTTTATTTACAATTGATCAGCTTTTTTCCCCCCAGAAATCGTCTTCATCTTGTCTATTCTTAATTGAGTGGGGGTGACTGCATCTGCTTGAAACTGCAAAGACTTTCATATTTATAATTTGCAGAGGACAGCAGTTATCGTGGAGCAGATCCTTCCCACACACCCTAGGACACCCGAGGAGACAGAAATGTATGTGCAACGTGACCGCGTTCATAGCAAAAAGCAGGATAAAAGCAGATCTTTCAGGTGAATGGCTTTGATGGGACATCAGCTATGGCCACGTGCTTAGGGAGGTTGCACGCAGGAAACTGGGAGCAAGGACCCCCCCTCACTGCAAGTGCTTGGAAACCTGGGTGGGATGGGTGAACAGATGAGGATGGTTTGCTGATTTTCAGTGCAAAGATGAAGCTACTGACCCTGCTGCTGTCTGGCCCAAATAAAATCAAATTATCAACACCACGTGAAATGCCACCAGAGTGTAAGAAACAGGGGCAAGCATTTGCAGCCCTGGCTTGGTGTTGAGAGACCCAGGATCAAACCCACAGACCAAACCAAGCGAAGGAGGGAGCAGAGTTCACCCCCTCACATCACAGAAGGTGCCCCGTGTGTTCAGCTCCAGGGCAGTCACTTCTATTTGAGCAGAATACCTT
The DNA here is from genome assembly GCA_033628505.1 of Tringa tobata. Classification (NCBI taxonomy): domain Eukaryota; kingdom Metazoa; phylum Chordata; class Aves; order Charadriiformes; family Scolopacidae; genus Tringa; species Tringa tobata. The sequence continues at coordinate 7,178 of JAHREE010147909.1, read as the reverse complement.
GAAAATTCTTTTCAAATTTATCAAGACCAACTAAATTCCCATTACTGTCTCTGCTTCAGTGAAAAAGCAAGCTTGCAGTCTCCATCCTGGGCCTCTTCAGTCGAGCACACCCATGTGCTTGCACCCAAGTCCTTTGGAGCCTTCACCTGCCTTAAGAACAGGACCACACTGGGCTGGTGGAGACCATCGAGGACAGATCGCTCACCACGGAGGCTCCTGGGGAGGTCTGCTGTAAAAATGCAGAGGGTGACTTCTTGCCTCCTCCAAACAAGCTCCGCAATGGCCAGCCAGCCCCACTGCTTTTACTTCGGCTGACCCAGCTTTCTAAAATTTGGCCCCCTTGTCTCAACAGCAAGACCCTCTCCTGCCTCCGAAGCCGCCCTGCTCCTTCGCTCCCGTCTTCTCCAGCTCAGCCGAAGGCGGCTGCTGCTTGGCCGAGGTGAGCTGGTTCCCGGGGAGGGGAGGACTGGGATCTCGCCCCAGCTCCCCGTGCAGAGCTTCTGAGGAATGTGGTCGAAAGCCAAGGAGTTGTCAGGCTCTCTCCCGCTGCAGATTTGCCAGGAGGTCTATAAAAATGTCATTGTCTCTCAGCTGCTGGTGATTATATTCCCCTTTACTATGGCTGCTGGTAATATGTATGTGTATATATAAGGGGGAATATCATTTCTGCACAGCGCTGGCCTCCCCCTGGCCTTTTTCAAACAATAATAGACTAAATATAAAGAGACAGAAGCCGTTACTTGGCTCTTTAACCGGTGCCAAGGAAAATGAATAATTAAGAGCGTATTACTTGCAATGAATTTATACTGATACTTTTAAGTTAGGACCCACTAAGATCCTTTTTAAAATACATCATTCCCCCTTCATCTTTCATACAGAGTTCATATTCCAACCTAATACTTCATAGCAGCTACTGTTTAGATCTGAGTTAAGAGAAAGGCAGGCTTTAGGTTTCCATTACACGCCAGAAAAGAGCTTGGCTGTAAAGGAACGAGGCAGTTAATCTGTTTTGTCTGTATTTTACCTGCCTGAAACTTCACCTCTCATCAGCCAGAAAAGATCGCCTTGGGATCGTCAGTGCAGGTTGCCAGAGATGTGGTCCCAAAGAGAGAAAGATCAGCAGCCCTCACCACCAAAGCCCTTGCATTAACGCTGGCCCCAGATACGAAGGTGCTGGGGAGCAGCTGGTCCCAGGGGAGCACACAGAGACTATAAGCTCAACTGATGTGGTTTGGTTAGGTTTTTTTCTTCTGTTTTTGGGGGGACATCTCGATGTGAATTCAGAAGATGCGCAATTCAGCGAGGTTTATTTAAAGAATGGGTACATCACTCTCTTCATCTGATGCCTGGTCAAGGTTAATACGGGCAGCAAACCTGCCGGGGAGTAGCCTGGCCATCGAGGGAGACCATCCCTCTGCCTTTTCTGTTGTGAGACCAAGACTGAGACACACCAGGGCCAGCAGCCTGGATAAGGGTTTGATAGCTGGGGGACCCCAGGGGACCTTGTTTAGTGGAGGGTTGCAGTTGGGACCACCCATTTGGAACCAACACAGAATTAATTTCTCAAGGGGAGAAATTGGTTCTATGTATGAAGGAAAAAGAAAAACAAACCAACACAAAACCCAACACCCTCTGCCACCTTCCACTAATTGCATGGCCAGATGAGGATTTGGTAGGCAGCTGTCCGGTGTGGGAAGCTCTGTGATGTGAAACAGAGATGACAGCAAAGGACCAACAGTGAGAGGTTTAGGATGCTCTATTTACCGAGTTTATTCAAGAAAAGACTGGAGAAGTTTCTGGATCACAAAACCTCCAGAGAAGGCTCTGAAACCTACAGGCAAAGATGCAGCAAGGTTTTGTGGCTGTCTACCAAAAGTCAAACAAAACTGTCCAGAACTAAATGCAAATTTAGAAATCTTGGCTGTCTCCACACATGCGTTCAATCCCACATGAGCAGAATAATTTGGGGGAATCTCGGACCTGAATTATGCAGAAGGCTGGGCTGGACCATCCCTGGGGGCCGTTCTGGCCTCACACGGTGGGTTTTTGCAGAAGGCACCCCATTGGGTTTATTCCAAATGTGAGAGCCCAGCTGCAAGGTCTCCGACCAGTGACAGAAACACAAGGCAAGTATGTAAAAGCCAGTGGCAATATAAAGCCATGGCCTACACCTCTGATCAATTGACCACTCGGCATTAATGATAGGCCAGGAAGAATTTCTGACCACATGGAAAGGAAGAGCCTTTTAACTGCCTGTACGGCTCCTCAAACTCACAGGCTTGCCCAGGCCATTGAAGGTATGGAAAAAGACTGGAGGAAGTGCAGAAAGGACAGAAAAATCCCTTTTTCACAGTCAGTCCAGCAGCAGCCCTTTGCGATGGTGCAGTTATAAACATGTAACTGCCATTAATTATGAGTCCTTTGTGGTATTTCTCCGGGTAACTCCCTTGCAATGCTCTGAGAAGGTACATGTAAATCGCCATCGCTGGAGGAAGCCACAGAAAGCTGTAAATTTACAGTGGATTTGTACTCACAGTCGGCAAGAGCTGAGATAATATGTTTTCATGGGATCCAAAAAATCTTTCCAAAGTTTTCCCTTTGAAGTNACCGAGTTTATTCAAGAAAAGACTGGAGAAGTTTCTGGATCACAAAACCTCCAGAGAAGGCTCTGAAACCTACAGGCAAAGATGCAGCGAGGTTTTGTGGCTGTCTACCAAAAGTCAAACAAAACTGTCCAGAACTAAATGCAAATTCAGAAATCTTGGCTGTCTCCACACATGCGTTCAATCCTGCATGAGCAGAATAATTTGGGGGAATCTCGGACCTGAATTATGCAGAAGGCTGGGCTGGACCATCCCTGGGGGCCGTTCTGGCCTCACACGGTGGGTTTTTGCAGAAGGCACCCGCTTGGGTTCATTCCAAATGTGAGAGCCCAGCTGCAAGGTCTCCGACCAGTGACAGGAACACAAGGCAAGTATGTAAAAGTCAGTGGCAATATAAAGCCATGGCCTACACCTCTGTTCAATTGACCACTCGGCATTAATGATAGTCCAGGAAGAATTTCTGACCACATTGAAAGGAAGAGCCTTTTAGCTGCCTGCACGGCTCCTCAAACTCACAGGCTTGCCCAGGCCATTGAAGGTATGGAAAAAGACTGGAGGAAGTACAGAAAGGACAGAAAAATCCCTTTTTCACAGTCAGTTCAGCAGCAGCCCTTTGCGATGGTGCAGTTATAAACATGTAACTGCCATTAATTATGAGTCCTTTGTGGTATTTCTCCGGGTAACTCCCTTGCAATGCTCCGAGAAGGTACATGTAAATCGCCATCGCTGGAGGAAGCCACAGAAAGCTGTAAATTTACAGTGGATTTGTACTCACAGTCAGCAAGAGCTGAGATACTACGTTTTCATGGGATCCAAAAAATCTTTCCAAAGTTTTCCCTTTGAAGTCTGCCACAAGGCTAATCAGGAGACCACTTTGCCACTGAGATTTGTCCTTTCAAATGCGTGGTGACTTCGCTTCCATAAACGATAGCGAAAATACAAATTACAGCAGCCAGCCCTTCCAGAACAGCAATAAATTCCATTTGTTTTCATTTGAAGAAACATTTGTGGAGCATCATAGGTGACCATGAGAGATCTCCTACTCACAGCTGCTTTTTGGCAGCTCCCTCTCAGCAGCCAGCCAGTCCATACGTTTAATGGATGTATGAGTCCAGCAGGTCTCATGAATCAAAGGCTTCTCATGAATCAGTCTCTTGCTGGAAAACACAAGTTCATTAAGCCCCCAAATGCTTCATTTAAAACATCTCCCCTTTGAAAAAACTCTCATTGAGGTTTCTTTCCTTCCATTCAGCTCCATCTTTCTTTCATCTCCACTCAGCCCTGGGAAGTGCCTGAACCGGAGCGATGCTTCCCAGGATATTGAGTGGGAAGTTCTAACCTAAATCACTATTATTTGTCCCCATCGTCCCAAGGAGAACCTGGGGTGTCCTGCTCACATGGGATACTGGTAGGAGCAGGGGACTGAAAGGGACACATCAGGGTTTGATACCAGCTTAGTGCTGTTTAAAAATGTTGATCTCCCTGTAGCTCAGTTTTCCCTGATGAAAATAAAGTTGAAAACAGGAAAAACTTCAGCCAAATTCTCTCACAGCCTAAACTACACAGAGGAACTTCGCTTTTCGGGTCCCACAAACATCTGAGGTGTCATCTGTGCCCAGGAGAGATGTGGAGACTGGCCCTACCTCCCAAGAAAGTGGTGCTTAGGATGAAGAATTAACCCTCTCCTCATCCCTGAAACAGGCGACCTTGTGGACCTTGGCCTCCCCCCAGCAAGAGCAGATGAGCAGGGGAACTGAGGGAAAGCAAACCCTTTGCTGCTCCAAGAGCCCCAAATCTACCAAGGAGGAACCAAGCCCAGGGTATAAACACCACACTGCTGAGCTCCAACAGTTGCAAATTTATATATATATATATATATTTTTTTTTTTTTCCCCCCCAAAGCAGCTTCACAATAAATAAGGTCTTAAACCAAAATTGCTCTTTAGAGAAAGGCATTTCCACCGGGCGAGTTGGAGACACAGCAGCAGTATTTGCAGGTACTCAGTGGCTCTGATCCCAGAGGCGTTAACCACACCACCGGTACCCAGGCAATTTTAAATTTCTGCTTGAATATTCCTACAAGTGCCACTCCTGAGTTGATTTAACACCATGGCTGTGGTGTCTAATAGCTCTCCGGTGATTAATAACAGCCATTTGTTCAAAGCTAACAGCCCCAGTGTGACAGTAACAGATAAATTAGCAACATTAAAAATATGCTAAAGAAAACATTTATGTACTGGATCAGTGTAGTATGTGATAGTAATACACATCAGTTGTGCCAATAACAAGCTATTAATGATGAGTGCTATATGTTTAAGCAATTTTTGCCCGGTTCTCCTGTAATCGTTCTGACACGGTTCATATTCAGCTTGATGAGATGGGCCAGTTCTTGCGGACATTAATGTTTTTTATGTGCTCAGGCATGAATATTGCAAGCAGATGGTGGGAGGAGCAAGAAGAAGGTATAGCATTGTATCCCTATCAGTTCCGTTTGTCACGGAGGAGCCAATGTGCCAAGTGATATTTGGGCATAAATTACAAGGCTGTTTACCAAATTACATCCCCAGCATTAGATGTCATGCAAAACATTTTAATAATGCAAATTATAATTCTTCTGCTCAACCGATCCCGAGATGCTACACTTGCCTACCCCAAATCACTGCAACACACTGCAGTCCCCGGGGAGGACCGGCCCCAGCTGAGGGGAGCCAAGCCCACACCCTGCATCCCAGCCCTACTCCCAGTTGTATTCCAGCCCAGAGAAAAGCTATTTATCCTAAATATTGATGGAAGCCTGAAGCTGGGAAAAGCAATCTGACACATCTCCACTTGATCACATAGAGCCCGAGGAAATTATCCCAAGGCATCACAGCACCCATCATACAAAGAAACTGCCGACCCAGCTGGGTGCACCCTTGCATTTTGTTCTTATTATCTGCTCATGACACTAAAGGAAAACATCAGACTGCCATGTTTTGTTCAGCTGTTGAAGACAGAAAGGAAGGTCCTTTTGTTGAAAGTTCACATTCTAGTACCGAGCCCCTGTAGAAATTTGTGTATTATCAGGATGGATTGACTTCTATTTCTTTTGTTTCCACCACTGATATTCAGGCTCATGCCGTGAGACAGCACAATCTGCAGTTTTCCCCTGTACACACAATTCACAGCAGGCAATAGATGCTGCCAGTTGCCTCGGTTTTGGTGCAAACAAAAAAAATGAATGCTGTTTGGGTGGCAGTATCCCTGAGCAAATCTTGCAAGGGGAGCACAAAACCTGAAGTTTAGGACTAACCCTGAAAGCAGTCCAATCCCCGTCCTCAAATCCGTACACACGGCCTCCAACCACGTGAGCAACGACTGCTCATGTCATCTGAGGGCAAAATCTACCTGTGACATGCAATTCTGCCTGGCACCTCAGGAGATGTGTCTCCAAATTGCCCCAATAAGGGGACGGTGCTGTTGGCACACACACACACACGAGGAGGTTGGACACGGAGGCTGTGGTGACAGATACATGATCTCATTGTTTCCAGCAAGTTGTTTTACAGAGTTCAGCCTCCGCTTGACAGACCCATCGCAACGAAGATGCCCAGGAACTATTTATCTCTCTTGTCAAAAAGGAACGACCCAGTATGATTACGCTTGTTTAATTTTGTCTAAACACCGCTTCCAAATTACATCTTGCTTTTAGGTGTTTGCTTAAACACTCCCACTTTCCATTTTTAATTTTTTGGGGGGGAAAAACACCAAACCATTTTCAACCATAAGCCTCCCATTTAGCTGATAATTAATTCCTTATCTTAAAAAAAAAAATTAGTGAAAAGTTTACAACTATCTTCTACCTGGGATGTTCTCCTCCTTTGGGTGTCCGGTGGCTTCTGGGAAGGAAGGGTTCAGCTTGGGCTGGGGAGGAGCACAGTCTGCAGCCCATCCTCATCACCACTGTCAAAAGGAGCCACCTGCTCCAAGAGCAAGCAGAGTGTGAGCTCATGGGACAATCATCCCTTTGCAGGCATGACCTCACGGCTTAATGGCTCCTTGGCTCTAGCACGTGGGAAAATGTGAGCATTTCCCTCTGCTCCTGGTTTTTAAAGTCACAGTTCTCAGTCTTCCCCAGGAGCCAAACCCACCCCTGATGGCTACCAAGGCAGTAGCATGGCCTGGTGAAGAGAGAGACAAAGACCTTCCCCTGGGTTTGCTGTGATTTAAAGCAAGGAGCTTCCTAACCCAAGCCCTAATTTTCCCACCTGGTGGCAATAGAAGCTTTTCCACAAAGACTCCACAGCCTTGCCCTGCATAATGCCTCAGTGCTGTTATTTACAGGTGGGACTGTTTGTCATTGCCTGTTCCAAGGCTGTTTCTGCAGAGACATGGAGAAGTCACCTGAAACTCACTCTTGAGCTACACAATATAAACTCTGGGACCTGCTGCCCCAGAGACACCAGCCTGCAGCCCCGGAGCAGCAGAGGAATATCAACAAGGTCAATGCTTGCATCCTTTTTATAAACTCTCTCATGCAGGCAGGAGAATCATATTTGAGAAGATCTGATTTGAGGCAAAAAATGGCAAGGGAAT